>UYYA01000379.1:0-63173 GCA_900624975.1 Angiostrongylus costaricensis
CAGTATTTGAAATGTTTGACATAAGGTTGTAATTGATTTACATAGAGAACATTCCAATATTCGTAAACAATGTTCTCTATAACCAAGGCGATGGTGGATCCTGGCATTGGTATACTGTTAGCTGGGCTTCCTGATGGAAACGCCGGATTCGTTCTTGGCTTGGGAGACCTTGTCGGGAGGATGAGTCCCCCGTAGTATATCGCAGCCCGACACCTCCCAGCCGGAACGAGACGGTGAAGCGTTGGGAAGTTGTGTTTTATTAGACTCTTGGACAATTGGACGGTCCGTCTCCGAGCTGTGCGGACCCCAGCACGTGTGCGATTCGTTCTTTTCTCTCGCAATCGTAGTCCATGGTGGTGGTCTTGTTCGAGTTGTGTTTCATTATGAGTAGTAATACAATTAATTTCCTTTTTTCTTTTCCTAACAATTCTTTTTGATATTTCGATATTTTATAGGTATTCGATGACAAACTGGACGTGAGCGTACTTGCAACAGGTCTAATTTCATCAAGTCTATTTCTTTATGTCACCTATACGTTTGTAATGAGTGAAGTGCACATCAATTTTTTGGATCATTTGTACACCGTGGTAGTTCTGATTTTGTTCGGATACGCTACTACACCAGCGATAAGGTACGTAATAACGATAGCATTCTTAAATCGTTCTTTTCATCAACTATCTGTTTTTTTTTAAAGTTCTTTAATATTGACGGCTTCAGGACATTGACGGATACAATCAGTACGGACACAATATTTGCACTATCGTATATTACAGTGTTAATAAGTTGCGTCTTTCACGATTATGGCATAAACGCTCCTATGTGAGTTATGTTTGATAGTGTTTCGTCTCTTCAGTATTTTTTTACACGTGGGTCCGTTTTTTGTCATTATATTTAAACAGTGTCATTTTCTGCCGCCTTTCCATCATTGTAGAAATAAGGGGAGCGTGTAGCGCAGTGGTATGAGGTCTTCTGCGATACACCTGGGGTTGATCCATGCTTCCCAGGCTCACGAAGCCTTCCATTCTTCCGGGCCGGCAAAGGCCATGAGTAGGCCACCGCGATTCATCTTAAAGGGCAGATATGCATTCAATCATCGTGAGCGATGCTCAATGAAATCGAGTGCATGGCGCATCACTCGAAGATAGATGAACGCCGAGGGCTTTATCCTTCTATTATAAACAAGGATAGCTCTTTGGAATATCACTTGTTCGTTGAAATCAACTTTAATTCTGTTATCAGCCCATTTATCATCTTGAGTTTTCAACCTAAGATCTAGTTTTGCAAAACTTTTGAAGAAGTAGGCGTATCGTTTCCGTCGGTTTGTTACTATGTAGCTATTATATGTGGATTCTGTTCTCTCGTAAAATCCAACAGCACAGGATGGCCGGAAAGGGTGTTGGCAAGATTTTGGTTGTTTCAGAGTGTCTTATCAGTTGTCGGTGAGCAGTGGTTTAAGTTCAGCTGTATTTCTGCTTTCTCGGCTGAACTCCAACGATATGGCCTTCGTCATGCTGTCCATGGCATTCGCGTTGCATGCCTTTACACCTTTTTTCAGGTGAGTGTCACATTTCGTTGGTGACTTTTCCCTCAAAGTTATTTTAATAAATATTCTTGAAGGAATCTCCTTTTTTCCCGTTATACGTTGACCTCTTCGATAGTGACATTTTCCTTGGTTGCTTGTTCAACATATCTTCTCCGGACTCTACATGTGGAATTGTCTGTGATATGGGTGATTTGCCAGCTCTTTCTACTGTTTGTTTGTCCGCTTATTTTAATCATCAAGCAACAGAGTAAGCAAACCATTCATGGTCCTTGGGATGAAGCAGTTCCAGAAAAGGTTTCTATCTAGTAATCCATATGCTGTTAGAGCGAGGCTAAAAATAGGTAGTTTTACTTTGAAGTTGCTCATCAACATATATGAACTCATTGCTAGTCCACATTTTCTGATGTTTAGGTATACTTCTTCCGCTTTTCTTTTATATACAGTTATGTGTCATATCTCACTATGTTCTATACAATGCACGAATTTCATATGAATTTGCATGCGTCGCCTTTTCTGTTGCTCTGACATTTTATGCTTCAACTGTTCATTGATTTAATAAATAATCATGTTTATTTGTCCTATATAGGTTGCACCATGGTTTGGTTATTGTTTGCAGCTTGGATGTCACTATGGATCATTTGGGAAAGCAACGAACTCGGACGGAGAACCCGTAAGGTGCTATGCGGACTCGAGTTGTGTTAAAAACAATATACGTTATGAACGTGGAGTAACTCAGCAATATATTATTTATGTACATAAAACCATGTAGCTACTTTGGAATGTGTTTTGTTATGAAGTTCAACTGTAAACGGTGGGTATTATCCATAATCTGATCATGATTTAACCCATCCTTTTTTACGTAACCGGTTCCACCTTTGATAGGTGACACAGGTTTTCCACAAGTTCGAAATCCGACCTAAAACACATAGAGTTACGTTACTTGATGAGAAAGTGGCATACACACAAAGTATCCGTTTTAGACATTGAGTGAATATGGAGAGCCACGTGTGTCAAGAAACGAGACAAACGGGTTAAGAATGTCGCAAATGTGTATTGTGTAGTTATCTACGATTGAAATATAGGTTAGAGTGCACAAACTGACGATATGACGTGACGTTTGAACGATTTTAACGAGTGGGTCCTATCAAAGTTGAAGGTTCAAGTGTTGAACTAGAAATTAGCGGCTGGAGAGCGATTTCATTTCTTGTGTGATTATAGTACTATGCGCTCTTACTGGGTGTGAAACTGCAAAAGGAGGTTATTAAAGATCATCGTCTAAACACCTCGGTGGTATTACTTAATGTGAAGGAGACATTTATATTCGGAGATACAGCTGCAAGTACTTCTGTTGTTATCTCATAAGTTGCCACCATCGTGGCATAAACGTAGTCCGAGTATGTTTAAATGTTTAAGTGGTCACAAGAGTGTTAGTTATGACGAGTTGGGGACGTCCGAAGCTGGATTTTGGAAAGGAAGTTGCACAACCAACAAAAAAATTCGCCTCTATACGCTCGCCTAGCATGGGTCCTCACTTTTTCGCTGTTTTCACATTTCATTTCATTGGTTCATGCGATGTTTTGCATAGTCTGGCCATCTAAGAATCGCCGTAAGCATAATAACCTTCGCGTTATTCTCCTATTAACCATATGTTGACAAATTTTCAAAGCAGGCCATGAATGGATGGAAATATACTATCAACAGCACGATGCCAGGCAAGAATTACACCAGCATGTCTACCAACCTTGGTGCCACGTCACATTCCGACTTGTGCTGAAGGTGGTGGGTTTCCAATTCGTTTCATGTCATTACTGTCCTTGTCTATTATCATGGTGTGCTTCAAGAATGACCGTAACTACAACGAGTTTCATTCCTTGAACTATAAGGCCCGTTCCGTGCTAACCTAGACTGTCATGCCTCCAGAGTCGGGAAATCGGTACCGGACTTGTCTGGGAAGAAATCACTCTCGGTAATCCATTTGGGAGCGCTCCACCCCGGCTGTCACAGGACTCCAGGAAGCTATACAATCTATAGGAGGAATTAATTCTAGATCTCCCAGATCCCATTTAATTGTGGAAGCTGATTCTATTCGAATAGGCATTATTTTCTTTATGGACTCCACCCCAAGCTACGTAGCCGGGTAGTATTGCAACGGAAAAAAGGAAAAAAGAATTCCGCAATCTTGAAAGAGTTATCGTCTGATTCCGAACACTACACTTATATAAAAGAACTCATGCGGTCGAAAACTAATTCGAAACATTAAGCAAACATTCTCGGTTCAGTCGTTTGACAAATAGCCATCCTTGTGGTGTACTGGATTCAATACGTAGATTTAAAAGTTCCTAGACTAGTTATATGGTAAGAAAATGGGTAGAAATGTAAGAAAATGTTAAAAAATGTTACCATAGGTAAGAAAATGCGATGACAGATCATCATAAGAACGATGAATCCTCTAATTCCTTTCCCTGCTTTGGGTAGACTGTTGGACACCTATTATCCATCGTATTGGATAATTTGGTGTTTAGTATGGAAGTGAATTCTTTTGTAGATTACGAACCCGACAGTGATTCTAGGATGCTGAACTATTATGTCGTTAAACGATTTTCCATGTCGACCTTATTCCTTACCGCAGCGAGACTGCATGGTTCGGATGGCGCATCGTTTTGGACTTGATCCATAAAGTAAAGCAAATGCAGAAATAATTGTAAACCTTCTCATCTGCCGTAGAGAAAATGCTGAAGACATAGCTTCCTTCATAGTGTGCTTGATTGTTGATGTCTTTTAGGAATGCCGAATCACAGTGTAGACCAGTTCTTCTGAACCAGATCCAATTTTGCTGTGGAATGTGATCAGTTGTGGCTGTGTTTTTCTCTGTCTGTAAATGTTGCAGGAAAAAAAACGAACCCATTGCATGTACCAACTGGAATTGGGACAACGCATAGCGCACTTCCATGGTTCGAACCGGCCACAGAGAGGAACGTGTCAATGTGTTCAGTAAGTGGTGAACCTGAAGTGCTTATAAAAGTGAGTGTACCATATTTTTCTTAGTTGGTTGAACGTTTCCACAAACAATTTCTACTCTGGTTCGATCCCGTACCTTGAACCAATGAAGCATTCCATTTCTCGGGGAAACGGAAATTGGTTACAGACTTGTTTACTGGAATGGAAGCACTAATTTGGTATACTGTTTGGCATCTCTAAGTCATTGTATGGGCCAGTTATGCATTCAGTAAGGTGATGATTGTGCTATGAATGAGATCAAATGCATGTCGCTCCGCTAAGGGATGGCTTAATCAGCGCTGAACGCATTGTCCCAATGTATTAACTAATCAGCGCTAAACGCTTTATTCCTTTGTATTATGTACGCATATAATGATCAACGAAAGGAAATAAGGACACAACGAATTGATTGGGAATAATCTACGTTAGTACTCAACTTTCCTTGTGAAATTTTAAATAGTTCCTGAACCGAAAGTTTGGATCAGCAGTTTTCTCATCATTGATATAACATTGTGTGGAGCTTTAACTCTCTTCACATAAAAAATTTCCGGCCTGTTAGTTGTAAGGTTAGAGCGGCTTTTCTTCTTCAGCAATCGCGAGGTTTTTAGACAGCATACATTTACTTCCATAAAAAACACAATACAATACAACGCTAGCTGACGTTTCGGTAGTATCGCCTTCTTCAGAGCCTGGAAGGGTATACTGATATACAATCTACTAGGCCAAACGCTTCAATAACACTTACAAAAAAACGAAATACTCTATGGTAAGTAAATGATCAACAGCTTCTCGAAACACTCACCGCTTTTTTCGTGACCTCCAATGAGGAAGATTAGAACAGCTGATTATAGTCGCATATAGTTGATGACTGCACCACTCCACATCACAAATTGGTGCGAACATACGGGGTCAGGTCGCGTGTGACCTCTGGGCATTCCTCCCTGCTATTCATTGTAGGGTTTTCGGCATTTATCCAAAAAGCCTCAAGAAATTTGCGCTTTAGTGTTTTAGTATCCTGTGCGAGGATATTGACTTTTACTTCGAAATCATCTCCGCTGTGCTTTTGTATCCTATGCGTGCCTAGTGGGGTACTTTATTTTAGTTTTCGTTTGCCATCTAGGTGTTCTTTTATACGGATACACAAGGGTCTGCTCGTTTCGCCAACATATTCATCTTCGCAAGTACTACAAGAGATCAGGTGGATCGTACCTGAAGTCATGCAATCACCGTCTCTGCAGTAAGGGCAAATTACGCAATTTGGTGTTCCATATAGCGGTCATACAGGCGGTTACGAATGACCTGACGACTTGTTCATTGAATTTTCTGTCATCCCTCACAAAAAAATGAGCGCTTCCAAGAAATATGTTTCGAACATCCACCAGTGTGGACAGGAAGGGAACGGAAGGAAGAATCCTGGATATTGGCGCGGTATATAATCATTTCTTATGGCCACGAAACGGGAGTTCTTGAGATAAGTGTAGAGGAAAAGCCACAACCCAAGACTGTAATTCTAGCGAAAGTAGGTCCCACAACCCAAGACTGTAATTCTAGCGAAAGTAGGTTTCACATAGACGGTTATACAAGCGGTTACGAACTAACTGACGATGTAGCGCAACCGGTCGTATTTATTAAATTATCGCTACCGATTCCTCTAGACCTGCCCTTTTTAGGCATCGTTTTATGGCTGCGCTTACTTCATCGTTAATAAAGGGCAACATAAACGGGACTTTTACCCAAGTGTTTCGTTTTGGCGCATCGCTCTCTTTCTGAACTTATCTCTTGCGATAACTATTTCGTAGTCATTAGAGATGGCTATTTGCCGAGCCAAGTCGCGCGATTCTTCTTTTAGTTCCCTGCTTGTGCACACAGAGGTGGCTGTTCAAAACATGTTTCTCACAAGCGTCCTCTTTGTGTGTGAAGGGTGGGAAGAGAGGAATTGAACCAGAATGTTTTTCTTACTTGGTTTTCGGTATCACTTTGTCATGTAGCCGCTACTTAATAAGTTGATTTGAACGTTAAGAAGTGGAAGCCAAGTCTCCTTCAGTTTCTCCCGGATGAATTTAATTATACTCAGACTGCTTATTCAATAATTCAAAGCATTTGTCCATCTCTTCCTGAGCAGAGAAGATGACAAAACAATCATCTATATATCTCGTATATAATGCTGAGATATTTGCAAAACTCCGGACCGCAGGTGTATGCGGTGGGGAACGAACCCACGCTGTTGACAACAAATATCTCCGCATTATATACGAGTTATATTTCGCAACATATCCTGCCATTAAAAAGAAAAAGGCAGTAAATAAAGGGGTTAACATCTATATATCTGCAGTAGAGTATCGGCCGGAGATCGATAACCGGGGTTTCTATTTTAGACATGAACGCAATGGGAGAGTTGGTGCCAACCGCTGTCCCATTGCCAGCCCTCAAATTTGTGCGTAATAGTTCCCAGACCATCTGAAAATCGAGCAGTTTAGGCACTCTTTTAGGAGAACCAAAAGCTGCTGAATATACAAGCCATGCATATTTATTCCTCCTTCATGTTCAACAAGAAGCTCGTGGATGGCTTGCATTGTGGAGTCATTCGATACGTTGGTGTAAAGAGCGGAAACGTCGAAGGACTACATCACGAACACATTGTTAGGAGACGCGTTACGTACATATTCTTGGAATATTTGGGTGTTCGTGAGGTGAGCTGGAATATGGCTAAGCAGTTGGGTAAGTATTATGCCTAGAAACAATATTATTTTATCCGTTTGCCCGTCTACACAGCTGATAATTGGTCTAACCTTGTAGGAGAGTGGATTGGTAGACTCGAGATCATCAGCTGATACTAACGTATGTGTTTTAATAAGTAAGTATAAAACGGGACATGCTGAAGTCAAAGTCAACATCCTCGCACAGAAGACTAAAACACCAGCGGGGTCATACGCGACCTGACCCCGTATGTTCGCACCAATGATCATTTAGTGTAAGTGTTATTGAAGCTTTGGCCACGCGAAGATTTGGGCACCCCAGATCAATCCCGCTGACGGGTGATTGCTGCGGCAAAAGATCGATAGAAATAGCTGAGAGACAAGCGAAACGAAGGACCCGCATGGTGTGGTGGTGAACGCGTTACTCCCCGGATAGGACAATAGCGCGTTCGTTCCCCACCATTGACACCTGCGGTCCAGAGTTTTGCAAATATCTCAGCAACGTTGTGGTTGTTATTGAAGCGTTTGGCCTAGTAAATTGCATATCAGTATACCCTTCCAGGCTCTGAAGAAGGCGATACTGCCAAAACGTCAGCTACTGTTTTATTGTATTGTATTGTGTGTTTTTCTATGGAAGTAAATGTATGCAGTATAACAGCCTCGCGATTGTTGAACAAGAAAACGACGCATTCATATTTCTATGCCGAGGTTAATAGAAAGTCGATACTGGAAACTGTTAGAGCGGCTTTTGAGTGACCGTGACTCACCAAGTATCTCTCTTGTATCTACACATTGCCCTCCAAGAATAGCTTTCCTTGTTATTGGTGAACCCATCGAGTATGCAATCACGTCCACTTGTGCGCCAGTGTACTGCCGTACAGCGATGATGAAAGATCTGAGATGGACTATTCTGTAAGACTAACGGTTACTTTTCTCCTTAAAACTCCTGAGAATTTTTCAGGTATTCTAAGAAACAGCGGAATACTTGAAGAGCTAGCTACTAGATTTGAAAGTTATCGTTTTAAACTTACCTAATCTGCTTGACGTACGAGCACTTCATGTCGACTAATCCGATAGGCGTCGTGCCGGCATCTCCCCAAGTAGTACCGTACACTTCGGCAGTTCTGTATCCTTGTGAATACAGAAAGTTCACCATGGGCTGCAAGATGTGTTCACGAATTGATACATGAGAACGTCTAGATATCTTTCAATTGATGGTGGTTCGTTTGTGATCATCAACGCCAAGTGCTTCTGTATTACGTTTTTGATAGCAGAACACAAGTGAGTTTTCCAACTGTGGTAGTTGGGGTATCAAACAGCACTATCAATAAATATTTTTATGCTCTGTGCTAGCTGATAACGACACCGACTACTGCAGGATGAAGAGAATCAGTATGAACAAGCATCCTTTTAAAAAGAGCACTACAGAGTGAGGTTACTTCAATCAGGAGGTGCTGCATTAGTTTCGACTCTTACTTGCTTGGTACTTGAGGCTTGAATGACCCGTCTTCATTGGTTGTGCGGGTCCCAGCATAATCTCCATTTTTCGGAGATTTGCTGATTAAGCCATTGTGGTTCCCTGGAGTCCCGAGATCATCCCGGCCAAAGTCTGTCCCAGGTTTTCACCACCGCGGGCAGTTACAGCCCTTGTGGACCAAAAGGAGATTTACCACCATGCGGCTTTGATACCAAGGCGGCGGTGGATCCTGATATTGGTTACTCTTAGCTAGTCTTCCCGATGGAAGTGCCGGACTCTTTCTCAGCTTGGGAGACCCTGCCAGGGGATAAATCCCCCGCTGTACATCGCAGTCCGACATCCAGGAACACCTCCCAGTCACAATGAGGCGGTAAACCATTGGGGGAGGAGTTCCGACTCTGCGATGACAAGACCCAAATCGGAAGAAGAAACAACTTTGGACAATCGAATAGGATTAATCCATCTCTGAAGAAAGCGAAGGCGTCGAAGTGTTGGCCGAAGTCTTTTTTATTATTAACCCTGTGTTAGCTTATCAATGAAAAGATGCATGTTGTTTAGCACCGGAAGTACTGGCGGTCCTAGCCAGTAACAATGTATAATGGCAAAAAGGAAGGTTTGTGATAGTAGTTCGCTTCATTCTTTAAATATTAAGCTAAAAAGTGGTAGAGTTAAAACGTCGTGAGTGAATTTCATAGATAGACTGCAAATCCAACTTGAAACGTGATAAATGTCAGTTCTACATTCTGGCATACACTGGGTACTTCGGAATAAACAAGAGGCAAGCCTTTTTTATTTAGATCGGCATCGTGTCGAAAGAGTTCACTCTACTCAATGTCCCATAGCCGCATGGCTTTTACTTCCATGTGTGCTTCGATCTATTCTATCGGTATAGGCATCGAGATGAATTTTACATGATTAAATAACTTTGGGTGTAGCATGGTGGTTAAAGGAGCTCTGCAATACACATGGGTTCGATCCCACACCCCCAGCTTACTAAGCTCTCCGTCGATCTGGAGTCGGCAAATTGCTAACAGACTTGTCTGAGAGGATAGCAGCACTGACTGGATATATCGGTAGGCCACTTCAAGTTAAGTAACTCAGTAGAACTTTGACATCTATTCAAGATGTAGATAACAGGGGAACAACAGATTAATGAGTTTGACAAGGTGGACAGATCAAACAGCGCGCGAAATGATTCATATCTGACAGTGCTGTGATTCTCAGTCGGTTTACCGTGTCAACACACACTGTGGAACAACACAAAGTTCAGTATCTCGATGGGATTGCTGGAGAAAGAATTCAGAATGTCTATCCAGAAATTTTGATAAGTATGAACCAATGGGATAGGAATCGAAGTCGTTCCTGTAGAAACGTAAAAACTAAAAAACTCACTCTTGTCTGCGCGTGACTTGATCAAAAAAGAAGTATTTAACGAGAGGCCTCGGTGGCTAACTGTGAAAAGAATTTTTGTTACGAAATCTCTCTGACATATTGCACTTTGTTGTACGCCTATCCGTTACCAATAAAGTCGTGTTTCATTCGATCCTGTTTCATCACCTGATCTTTGACACCAACCAACCATCCTCTAGAGCTGACACCAAGTGAGAATGTTCTGTGATCGATCGATTTCGCTAGACGATTTGAGCGAAAAAACATTTGAGAGAAGTTTCTGTTCGGTCCTGGCCGAAAACAAGAATATCAATCGAAAGGGAATGCGTGACAGTGAGGTTGGGAATAAGGATCAAGTCAGGGATGGGAACTGTTTTGAAGATCTTTGCAGATGCTGGTAAGGTAATATGAAGAAACTACGCAGCTATGCTTGTTTGCTTAGAATACATAGATGATCTCGCCTGGGTCCTTGTACATCTTCCACTCGTTCCGTTGTTTTGCCAGCGTCATCTATAGAGATGGTTGGGATCCCCTGTGGATTCCATTGCTGCTTGAGGATCAGCTACCCTCTCTTTTCATTGACACGATGAGTGTTGGTCAAGCGTAATTTTGTCTAGAATCTTAATTTAGCCATCTAAGAGCGTCCTGCCATCATTGTAGACAGTTCCTTAGCTTTTGTTTGTCAGAAGGAGATTTCCTGCATTGTGTCTTAGAATTTTTCACTGAAGAGGCGAAACCTGCTGTTATCAAGGGAGACACGAATAACAACGAGAATCCGTTGTTGTAATGAACTTAAAAAGTAGAAAAACTATTAAGAGACTAACAAGAATAAAATGTTCTGTGAAGAAAAACGAAAAAGTGAAAGTGGAGACTCAAGACCGCAAACAAAAATTTTAGCGGTAATAAGGTCTCGTTTATCCTGTCCTTCATTTCCAATGAAATAAGTGAAGCTATATAACGTTATGGGTCGTCTACAAGATGATAACGAATGGTTTAAGTAATTGGCACCGACATTCTTGGTTGGCTAACTTGGGCGTCATTTGATTCTCAGCTTTTTTCTTTTTGAGTGTGGAAAATCAGCTTGGTAGGAGAATTGGAAAGACAGTTCGAAGAAATCAAAAAAGGAAAGAAAGAAATGTGCGAGGAGCGAAAAAAGTGCAGAAGAAGAAAATAACAGTGTTCAACTTACCATAAATCGTGTTATTTTGTTCGTGATTCCATGCACAATAATTACGGCTTGTTTTCTCGGTCTATCGTTGTCGTTTCGCTGAAATACTTTCTTTTCTTAAAGAAATCCTAAACGTCATCTATTGTCACTACATTAGGAATGCTAAGCCGTTTAGTCGAAAAAATATGCTGTTTATCCTTATGTGCTGTGCAAAGGTGTTAAGCTGGGCCCAAGAACAACTGTGTGCTTACCCTAAGATGCCATTGAATTCAGCTAGACGCTTCATCTGCCTGCTGCACCTAATGACCTTGTATTTCCCGTATATTATTAAACCCTAGTGAATCAGTTTGTGGGGTTCGTTTCTGTGGGGTGCCCGATTTACCTAAATATTCCGTATTCTTGAATTCTTATCCAAGCTGCGTGGGTAGTTGTGCCTCTATGTATGCGAATTGTCTTCTAAGGCAGTTCGGCTAAAAGCAGTAAGTTGAGTTACTGAGAAGTATATCGGAGGAAGATCAGATCGTTCTCAACTAATTAGCTCGATATTTAACCAGAGGAAGCTTAACAAGATTATGCGAAACGGCTGATACTTTGTACTTTTTCCGCTTCCCCCAGTGAAATGGTTCCAACTGAGGAGCCCTGGAGCAACAATAGAACCTCCGGCAAAATGGATAAATTTCTGGCTCCGTATGTTATTCAGACATGCAATGTTTGAACTGTTCAATGAAGATGATAGATGATTTACAATAATATTTTTCTTTGGGTTATCTTTCTGCACAAATATTCTGGTTTGTAAATCAACTTTGGAAAGTGTACTATTTCTAATCTTGCTATTTTCGTGTTTTTCCTCCCCTTAGGGAGGATTTTTGTTTCTAGAAATAGTGAAGCAAATGGCCTTGATTTCTGTCTTTAGAATCCCTTAAGAAAACTGAATGATTAGCAGTCTGAACAACGAAAATCGAAGTGAAAATTTTCAGATCGAGAAGGAATTATGTTACACCCTAACACTACAGGTATTCTGTGACGAATAATAATAGAGATCGTGACAAGAGGATTCAGATGGATTTCTTTTACTTCCTAAAATACTGCATTAATTATAGCAACTATCCCCGGAATAGTTACTATTTTTTTCTATTACTGCATGTTTCTGTAATAAGAATTAGATCTACTGTTTCTCGGGTTGCCTGGCAAATGTCGTAGTGCGTAAATATTTTGGTACACCATCCTAAGGAACTTCGTGTGGAGAATTCCTCTATCAAGATTCTCTATCTACCTAGCAGACATTCAATGGGTCGGTGGAGACGGCCTTTGCCACAACACTTTTAGACACAGCATCACGTGACCATCGGTCACACCACCGGGCGTGCTGCTGAGTACGTCTCATTGCTTTGAGAATGGTCCCCGCGACCCGGGCCTTGACACTCGCTTGGACGTAGCCACGCCCGGACGAGCACCGCCTCTTTTTTGGAGACTTGGGAGATGCTTTTTGGGAGTCTTACGTTCGACTTGATTGCCATATTCTTCGCCAGTATTTCTTTCATCGTTATTCCTGTTGTATTGGTTTTTTGCCTTTATGTATATAAAGATTTAATCCCTAGTTTGAGTGTCGAAAGCTGTTGTCCTGTGTCAACTACGAAAGTCCCGCGTGGCGTCATATTACGAAGTCGAGCATTCTGTTTAAAGCTAGTGGTTATTCGGTGTCGATAACTAACTCGAAGGCCTATATGCCGCTTACAACTGCGATATTAATTAAGTGAACTATCATCTACCACTTACCATTCCACCTAGTGAGGCGTCCAAACCTAGGTCAGTTCGCTCCAACCTTCCAGCCATCTTTACACCGTAACTTTCATGCAGGAATTTTCGAAAATGAGGTGTGAACTCGGCCAATGTGATCTGGACCAGCGTAAAGAGTATCAACATCCACATTGCGATTGAATGAGCTGCAGGTCGTGATGAATCTTATTGATTCGGAAGTATAGCACAGCCTAAGTTCAGTAAATTTTGAGCCGATATTGGAATAAAGTCAGCTATTTTTATTGAACACGAAATGGGGCACAAAAATATCAAGCACTCGTAAATATTTAATGCATGGATCTCGTTAAACAGATTACTTCGAGAATTTAACTAATGTCGAAAGTGACGACATGAACGTTTATTAGAGGCATGGACTGAGTTAAATCATATATGTTAGCATGCGAGTCTCAATCTGGCATTCGGCACCAATCAATGCGTATTATTTACACTACAGCAGAAGAGACATCGAAGTGAAGGTGAAGACATACTACGACCCCCACAAAGTGAATGTAGCCGGAAAACTCGTTATAGCCCACTCTCAAATTTTTACTGGACGGCTTTTGGAATGGCAATCGTGATTTTTTTATTTATACACCTTATCTAGTAAGCCTAGGAAATATTTTACAAATTATTAAACAGTTTCTTTGAGAAAAACGTTCCGCATTCGTATCTTTGTGAACAACAAAAAAGAGTATGAGGTAATCTTCTGAAAAGCTGCTATCACTAATAGTGGGTTAATTTCAACTTTTACCGTATTGATTAAAGCATTTAAAGAGAATTCTTCAAAACTGAATATTGGTTTAATTGCTTCATTACTATTATCAGAGGTACATTCACTTTCATATATTTCTTGTCAGTCAATTTGGTATTTTTATCCAGAAACATGACGAAGACTAAGCCTACGGCAGAACTTGGCTTAATAAGCCGTGACTGCCTTTCTCGGTAAAAGAGGTTAAAGTTAAAAAGCTCCTTAGCACGATGCCTGTGCATCTCGATAATCCAGGAAGCGACCGCAAACCACTGATCGATGCTTTCACTTAACGAAATAAAAGTTCACGAATTGTGCTCTATAATGAAGCTGAATCCCGCTCGTAATCATGTTTTTTATGCAATGAATCTATTTCTCAAGGCGGCATAAAGTTTTTCCTGTTTTCACCTGAGAATAATGTAACTAAGAGTATTTTTTGGGACGGTTTAGAGATGAGATCTAGCGTAGTGCAGTCTTAAAGCAAGCCTGCTCGCTCCCTACTCGATTTACATTTCGTTCATCGGCGTTGACCAAGCTTTTCAGCTCTTGAGGAATTGCAAGCAGAATGAAGAAATAAGGACAGAAATGAAACACTATCTAGGTTATCAGCTTATCGAGCTTAAATCATTGCGTTAACCACGACGTTATTAAAGTAGACGAATTACACGGTGTCGCTGTATGAAATAAGCGATTTGCACTAACGCGAAAAATGAAAATCGTGTATGGAAAGGTGAAAAATTCAACTTAGTAGTTTTACTGGGCGATTTGAACAAATATCAGCTTATTCGTAGGTAAAATGAGTTAGGGATAGATAAGATAGGAACACAAATGGTGAAGGAAGGAATAAGTTCGGCAATTGACCACTTGATGCCCAAAACCAGATTCTGGAAGCGTATCTCTGGCCGCTGATTGCAGTTTCTTTCAAGCAATTACGCAAGAAACAATGAGATGTTCTCATCGAATATCCAGCTGTGTTTTATCTCAGAGAGAGAGAGCGAGAAGAGAGAGGCAGAGAGGAGCGAAACGATTTCTTCGAAATTTTGTCAAGCTTTTATAATTCTCTAATAATTGAGTAGTAGAAACAGTAGTGTATACATAAAATCACTTTTGCGTCCATCTCTGGTTTATCTATTATGTCTGGGTTTCCTGAACATTAACTGAATCGGGCGTGTTGTAGATTTCTTGAATTTGTTCGTTACCTCTCGTAAAAGACAGAAAATAAATAATCAAGCTGAAACTCGACCTTGGGGGATGCTCATATTTCATTAGAGAGACTACTCATGGCGCTCATGACCATTGACTGTTAAAGCAAGCTGTTATATCAGCTATAAAAAGGTAAATTAAGACTGCGAGAATAATTGATGTGCCTTTCTAGCTCTAAGGCTTTTGCTGTACGAATATTGTGTCTACTGACAGAGTATTCTTCGTATTTTTGTTGAGCAAACGCGAGGTATTATCATTCTTTATTCACGAATAAGCTGACGTTTCGGCGGATTTCGCCTTCCTCAGAGCCTGGAAAGGTCAAGTTGATAGCAATCTACTCGGCCAGACGCCTCCATAACCAAACAAAGAAACTCTAGACCAAAATTTCAATCACATTGAACACAGCTTTGCACACTCACCGCTTTCTATAAGGTTTCCACTAAGTATGTCACGTAGAGACCAACACAGAAATCACATGGAAGCATAATATGCTCCTTCCATCAGAATAGCAGTCTTATATATTGCCCTATATCACGCGTGATAATAAGGCATTCTTCCCTGAGGTTCATTTTCGGATTTCTGGAGTTAATCCAGAATGCTTCGAGAGTTTTTCGAGCCTGTGTTCTTTCTTGATTCGCGTGGAGGATCGCGACACATACTTCAAATCCCTCCCCGTTGTGTCTCTGGGTCCTATGCGTGCCTAGCGGGGTATTTGGTCTATGCTTGCCGGCTAAGTGTTCTTTTATGCGGACACGGAGGGGTCTGCTCGTTTCGCCAATGTATTCGTCACCGCACGTCTTAGAGGAGATCAGATAAACTATACCCGAGCTCATGCAATCACCGTCTCTACCACTGAGGCAAATTATGCAATTTTCAGTTGCACATAGACGGTTATATAGGCGATTCCCAAGACCGACTTTCTGTTAACCTCGGCATTAATTGATAATTCAATATAACTCGTATGAAATGCTGAGATATTTGCAAAACTCCGGACCACAGGTGTATGCAGTGGAGAACGAGTGACCCGGATGGTGCAGTGACCCGGATGGTGTAGTGGTGAAGTGCGCTGCTCCCCGGTAAGGACAACAGCGCGTGTTCGTTCTCCACTGCATACACCTGTGGTCCGGAGTTTTGCAAATATCTCAGCATTTCATATGAGTTATATTTCGCAACATAACCTTCCATTAAGAAGAAAAAGGCAGTAAATAAAAGAGTTAAGATTGTGATAATTCAATGTTTTTCTTCAATAAGCAGACACGAGGTTGTTAATATAGAATTTATTAGAACACAATTGCTGACGTTTCGGCGGTTTCGCCTTCTTCAGAGCCTGGAAAGGTCAAATTGAGATGTGATCTACTCAGCCAAACACTTTCATAACCCTAGCAAATAAAACTTGACAAGTCGATTTGCATTCGCATAAGAAACAGCTTCATTCAAACACCTACCGTTTATTTGTTTTAAGTATTTAAGTTAGTTGATGGATAGCCGCCGCACAGAGTAATACATGGGCGAGGACTGTGCCTGTGTCATGTCATTGAATCGTCGGCGTGTTAACAATGCACTCCTTGCTGTCCATTTTTGAATTTTTGGAAATGATCCAAAACGCTTCAAGAGTTTTACGCGCTGATGTTTTCGATTCCTGCATAAGGATAGTGACTCCTACCTCAAGATCTTCTCCGTTGTGTTCCTGCATCCTATGCGCGCCTAGTGGAGTATTTTGTTTTAATTTAGATTTACCGACTAGGTGTTCTTTTATGCGGACGCAGAGCGGTCCGCTCCAACGTTCAAATCAACCTATCCGAAAACGGCTACAACACAAAATGGTATCGAAAGCCAAGCAGTAAGAATACAGTGGTTCATTACCTCTCTTCTCATCCCTCAAATAGTAAAAGAGCGCTTATAAGAAACATGTTTCGAACCGCCGCCAGCGTCTGCACAGCAGAGGGAAGAATCCACGAAACTGGCGCGCCAAATAGCCATTTCAAATAGTTACGAAACTGTACCCACTCGGCATAGGCACAGAGGAAAAACCACGCTCTACAGCGATAATTCTAGCGAAAACAATGCTGACGGTGAATGCATGAGTTCGGGTACAGTCTGTCCGATCTCTTGTAAAACGTGTGGGGACGAATACGTTGGCGAAACGGGTAGACCGCTCTGCGTCCGCATAAAAGAACACCTAGTCGGTAAATCTAAATTAAAACAAAATACTCCACTAGGTGCGCATAGGATGCAGGAACACAACGGAGAAGATTTTGAAGTAGAGTCACTATTCTCACGCAGGAATCAAAAACATCAGCGCGTAAAACTTTTGAAGCATTTTAGATCATTTCCAAAAATTCAAAAATGGACAGCAAGGAGTGCCTTGTCAACACCCCGACCTGGCGCCATACCTCAGGCTAATCCAATGACCTGACATGGACACAGTTATCGACCATGTATTACTCTGTGCGGCGGCTATCCATCAACTAACTTAAATACTTATATAGCAACTATTCCCATAATAGTTTCCATTTCTTTCCATATATATTTGTATCTTTCTACTACTGTATGTTTCAGTATTAAGGATCAATTATGTTCAATGTTTCAGGCACAATAGCGATTCAGGTTTGACTTCAGTAGCATACCAACGATGGCTTATCCGAAGGAGGCGTAACAGTGGAACAGTTTACTACTTCCTTGCAAAACAACGAAGCTAATGTTGTTTGTCGTTTCAGGCAATTAGGTACAGTCTATTGCGGTCCAGGATCAACAATCCAGATTAACCGCGGTTGCATACGCACGCGGCTCCCGCAGCCGATATAAGCCAGGTGTCTTCGACGGAGACATGCCATCACTCACCTTACCCCCGATCGGTAACGCGGATAATCCGCTCCTCACAACCACATCCTCAATCATCCTCAACTCATTCTTAGTCATACTCATTCGCTCTCCTTCAATCACACTCATTCACACATTCACATTCATCCTTCAGTAATCAGCAGATTATTTTATCTCGTTTCTCAGCTTGTCTACGGTGCGATGTCAGTAGTGGCGGGTGTTTCCAAATGCGTTCTGTTTGCAACGCCATCGGTGGCATGTACCATTCCTCCCACAATGTATACGCAATGTGTACAATGCCGCTAAGCGGCCAACTTATGCTATGTATTCTGCTAAGCCGCTATAGGCTTATCAGTTTTGTAGCCATTTATCATACTGGCCCTTGACCCTTAGGCAATGGTGGCACCCATCGATGCTCAAAGTTCACGTTGCTGACATAGCGTTATTCACGACCAGCCGCCTGACTGTGTTCCGTAGATGACTCATCATTCACTGTCCATAGCACCGTCAACGCTCATGTAACTTACAGTCCTCACCGATCCACTAAAAATGCTCCTCATCGCTATAATGTTGAAATCTTAGCTTGGCCGAAACACGGACAGTCTGTAACCCTCACCACCTCAGCATATTGTTTCCGTCTCCGGAGCATGCAATCTCCTCCCTCCGCCCCCAGCATACTGTCTCCCTCAGCCACCGCGCCGGCCGCGAATAGACGCGGCGCGGCATCGCTTACGGCTAAGAAAAGGCTACTTCGTTGTAATCTCATTATTATTGTTAATATTGTATTAATGGTATAATAATGTTTGAATGCCACTGCCTCATTGTTACCCTCACTTTACTACAAGCGTTAGCACCTCAGAGTTCTAACTTGTGTCATTCCTCTATCATTACTTCTCTATCGTTACTATCATGATATTAGTGTTGCATTGATGTAGCATTTATGCACATAAAGGTTTAATTACCCAAGTTTGAGGTATTGCCTTATGACTACTACGAAAACTCCCGCGTGGCATTCATTTACGAAGTCGAGCATTCTGCTAAAAGCTAGTGATTATTCGGTGCCGAGAACTGACTCGAAGGCCTATTTTCGACTAGCAACTGCAATAACTTACAACAAATAAACGGTAGGTGTTTGAATGAAGCTGTTTCTTATGCGAATGCAAATCGATTTGTCAAGTTTTATCTGCTAGGGTTATGAAAGTGTTTGGCTGAGTAGATCACATCTCAATTTGACCTTTCCAGGCTCTGAAGAAGGCGAAACCGCCGAAACGTCAGCAATTGTGTTCTAATAAATTCTATATTAACAACCTCGTGTCTGCTTATTGAAGAAAAACATTGGGTTACATAGGCGGTTACGAACTAGCTGGCGCTTAAGATTACTCGGTGGTATTTCAACTACGCTTACCGAATTCTCTAAACCCGCCCTTCTTAAGCAGCGTTTTATAGCTCTACTTATATCATTTGAGATGAAGGGTAGAATAAACGGGACCCTTCTATCGCTAGAGTTGTCGTTTGGAGGCCTACGATTTCCTCTACACCTATCCTGAGCTAGTTTCGTAGCCATTAGAAATGGCTATTTGCTGTGCCAAGTTCCGGGACTCCTCTCTCTGCTTTCTTCCCGTGCACACGTTGGTTGCTTGCTGTTCGAAACATATTTCTCATGAGCGCCCTTTTCGTGTGAGAGGGATGAGAGGAGAAGTAATGAACCAAGATGTTTATTCAGCTTATTCGTGAATGAAGAATAATAGCACCTCGCGTTTGCTCAACAAAAATACGAAGAATTACTTGATGATCAATGCCGAGGTTAATAGAAAGTCGGTTGTGGGAGTTACAGAGTATTCTTACATCAATGTTATACTGGGTTCATCACAGTATTCGTCATATATCTTTCTCCTATGGGCGATCTTAAGCCGTTTAGCTACGACTCATACCTGATACATTCTCTGGTGCCCACTTTCAGAAAACGGAGCTATCGAGAGAGGGTGTACCTGGATTGTGGTATGAAACAAAAAACATGTGCCGCCCAAGGTATCTCTGACCCTACTCTACAACCGCCGTGGTGTGGGTGATACTTTCTACAGAGAAGAAAAGATAAAGAATAAGATGCGTCGTTTTCTTATACAACAATCGCGAGATTGTTATACAGCATACATTTATTTACATAGAAAAACGCAATACAATACAACACAACAGTAGCTGGTCACAGGGTCACAAGCAACCAGGCCACTAAAAAAGCGATGAGTGTTTCGAAAAGCTGTTGATCATTTAATTGCCACCGAGTTTTTCGTCTTTTTGTGTTATTCAAGAGTTTGACCTAGTAGGTTGTATATCAGTATGTCCTTCCAGGCTCTGAAGAAGGCGATTCTGCCGAAACATCAGCTAGTTGTATTGTATTTTATTGTGTGTTTTTCTATGGAAGTAAATATATGCTGTATAACAACCACGCGATTGCTGAACAAGAAAATGTCGTATTCATATCCCAGTGTTAAGGTTAATAGGAAGTCGATAATGGGAAAAAATAAGATACTTTCCACATCCTCTGTCATTATCTCTATTCTAAATGACCCAAATGGGCAATCTAGGATATTCAACCAGCATGAGCGTCTTCATAATTCTGTAAGGTTTGAGGGCTATTGTGCAATTTATGAATTGTTGGAGATGTTTTGCTTTTAGAAACGAAGCATAGCAATTTCTGAGAAAACAGCGTTTTATAGAGTGACAGAACCCGTCCTCAACACTATTTCCTAATTTTTTCTTTTTGTTAAATAAAAGTAATCGATATTCGTTGGAACTTCGGTCTCGGTCGTGGTAGCTTATTGGTCTCTCATGAGAGATGACGCGTCATTGTTGAAAGTAACTCCGGCTGCATATTGCTTAGTTCTGAGCCACTTCGTTGCAGATCGCTGGCGGAATCGACGACGTGAAGAATATATAATATGTATAACATAATAGAATATATAATATGCAAATATGCTAGGACACACCCGCCTCTATGCATGAATGTGTAGTGAATGTAGTGACTCGAAGGCATAATAATACGTCATTTAGGTTCGATGGAGACCATGAGTCCTACTTTTGAATCTACTTCCTTTTCTTCTAAAGGCGAGTGAAGCTGCTTCAATGTGCCTTCCATTACCGAGCGGCACCTACGCAACTGGCTCGAGATTCGTAACATGAGGGAGATATGTGGGAATTAACCTTACTTATGTAGATCTTCAAAGGGCCTATCTTCCTAGAACAAGCGGATCTCAGCACTTTTTCCGTCCATTTCATTCTTTCAAATGGTCGTCCACGTAGGTAGACGGGCTCGTTGGTTTGTCAGCTACGGCTTGAGTTACTGTGAACATCTCTGTTCGTAAATATGTTGAACGCTGGTCGATCGCGTTTCTAGCTGGGATTTTGAAAAAGCCATGAACAAATGCGCTCCTTAATGTTCTTTCTGCAATCGAGCTAGATTTGTTGTCTTGTCACTAGGGCTCTTCCAGAACAACCAACATTATAGCGATGGCTGCCATAAGTCAACTAACTGATCGACAAACTCCGATTGAAGGCGGACTAACAGGGACGAACATGAAGTGGTTCACACGTGCACTAATTTGACATACTGCTCAATTTTAATCGAAAATTCGAAGAAATAGCTGGTGTTCTTGTAATGTTTGTGTAGGTTACAATATCAAAAGCTTTATTGTATGCTGAGTGCTTATCTAGCTGATATAAACATTGAAATTGCTTGTGGATTAGTTGCAGCTCTGGAACAACCTCAAAATAATCATTTGAATTGTGAAACTTAGCAGAACGTAGGTAATCGATGAAGGTTTACTGACAAGGTGGGCTTGTTGATCTCTTTTACGTAGAATTTTGTCCAGATTTTCCTGAATAAAAAAAATTTCTCTAGTTCATCCAAAATCGGGTATATTTTGAGAAATCAGCCGTTTTTCATTCCAGTAAACAGCTAACTATCGACCATTAACTATACTGGATAACGCTAATAGACATCAGATTCCGAATCTGTCCACCGTTTCTAGTTTTTAGACTGATCGCCATTTTTACGAGTTCGTATGATTTTTATCAGTCTGAATCATAAAAAGAGCACTTCCTGACCTTTCGTATAACACAATGAGGAATTTCGTTTACTTTATAATCCTATTAATCACTTCAGTAGTAGATCTTTGGAAATATTATTGGGTGTATTAAGGAAGACTTTCCGGCCTCTATCTTTTCATAAAGACGCTTCCGATCGACTTGATAAATGTATTGATAGATCACTAGAGTCAAGCATCAGGAACGACAGCGCGTGTTTCTCTTCAGAAGTTTGTGGCCAGGAAATGAAGAGCGCTGGACGGAGGTCTTTGTGAATTTGATTTTTTTGAAGTTGTCGAAATTGGAAAACTGCCTAGGAAAAACCTCGGCGAAGATGACTTTTAGACTTTGTAAGGCTTGGGCTATATTCAAAACATGGGACTTTTGAACGTCTGAACTTTTTGACGTACTGTCGTAAAGTCAAGTTATGTCGTCGCGGTAACAACTTTGACTTGGTCTCGTCCGTTCTTCGTTATGGCATTAAGCCAGTTGATACTGACTTGTTCAACCGTTCCTTATAGCTACAACATGCCTCGATACTCCCACGCTTACACTAGTTACCTGCGACGAAATTGTGGGCATGTGGATCCTGTTTCGGTCGACTAGAAAGGATGTTCTCCTTGCAGTTGGCGGAAAGCGCTGCACTTTTCGATGTAGCAGATTATCGAGCAATTATGACTTCTCGTCCACGAGTACAGCAGCGACTGGAAGAAGGATAGACAGATAGGGTGATTTGTGTTGTGTGTGACTTAACTGATGTGGAGCCCATCGGGTTATTTGTCATCCTACCTATCTACCTATCTCTAATATCTCTACAAATTTCTATCTCGTCATGCCTGGATGATGTTTTTCGTCGTCAGCGAAACTCTAGTGGCTTCGATCGTGAGGTCCAAGGTATGTGCTGCTGGTATAACAATGAACGATGGCGCAGTAGCAAGAAGCAGAATTTGCTGTGTCCATCATAGCTATAACCAGTAGTGAAGAAATATCAAACTGGTACATGCTTTTTTGGAAGCCTTAGGTATCCGAAATGATTACGACTATCGCTTTTTCGTAATTTGTGAGAAAAAATTGTGATTTGACCAAACTGCAAGAACATTTTCTGAAGAAAACTTTGTTAAGGAGTTGTAACAGGATAGGCGGAAAAGCTATCTTGAAGAGAAAATAGTTCCAAACAACTCCAATGCAGTGTTTGAAACGATCTATATTTTTCTCTGTCTCTAAACATTCGTAAAAATCGTTTGATTCACCTTTGTTATGGCCTCATCACTCCACAAAAAACGTTCATTACACTTAAGAGTTCCACGACAGCAACACAATCGTCCCTTCTTTTCGACGTCGTTCTCCTAAAATTATTCATTCAACTATAAGGAAACTTTTTCGGCAGATTCTCTATCGATATTGTAGTCGATTGCATAAATAAGGTGCGTGTGGCGCAGTGGCTGCAGGCGCCACTGCGATACACACGTGGAATTGATCCCCGCGCCCGTGGCTCACCAAGCCTTCAATCCCTGCGGGATCGACAAATTGGTAGCAGACTTGTCTGGGAGGATAGCAGTACTGGCTCGATATATCGGTAGGCCGCCTCGAGTCATTGTAAAGGCCAGATGTGCATTCACTCACCTCCAACGACACTTAATGAAGTCGAACGCACGGCGCATCACTCAGGGATTGATCAACGCCGTGAACTTTATCCTTTTTAACCCTTATTACATAAATCTAAGACACATATAGAGGTGGGAAAGAAGTAGTGATATCGAATTAGGAGATTGTTTATCGCAATGGTTAGAGATGCATTACGATGGATGACCACTAGTTCGATCCCACGCCCCTAGTTCACCAAACCTTCTATTCTTCAGGGGTCGGCAAATTGGTACCAGACTTGTCTTGGAGGATAGTAGCACTCGTTTGATGCATCGGTAGGTCAGATATCCGTACACTCACCTCTAGCGCATGTTTAGTGAAATCGAATTCATGGCGATTCCATCATGGATCGATCAACATCTAATGCTTCTTTCTTACCTTGATATATCAGGTTTATCACGGATCTTCCTCATATGAGGTCGGGATCTAGAGCTGCCTTGTCGCGGCGCTGCTTGACTAGACTTAATGTTACGAACAGTTGATTGAGCGCCCACGTTACCCTTTCTATTCTGCGTCATACTGATATATACTGTTCCTATTAAAGTTATAATACTACTGGGTAGTCTTGGTGCTTGGCTTCTTGTATATGTACAGATTGTGATCGACTGAATGGAACGAGGTTCGCGAGACTTCCATCCTAATATCTGTTCCGTGAAATATCGCCAATCTACTTGGCACTGTATCCAACCTAGTGGCAGAACATAACAAACTACTCATAGGTGATTTCTTGTTTCTCGTGAATAATGTGATG
Organism: Angiostrongylus costaricensis; assembly: GCA_900624975.1. NCBI lineage: Eukaryota > Metazoa > Nematoda > Chromadorea > Rhabditida > Metastrongylidae > Angiostrongylus > Angiostrongylus costaricensis. The sequence continues at coordinate 24,314 of UYYA01000379.1, forward strand.
CTGTTTGTGACCATCAACTTAACGGAATCCGCTGGGCATCTCGGACACTTCGCAGCTCGAATCACTCAAGGATTGACGAGATTCTTCTCCCAGAATAGACGTGAGACAGCCTCATCCGGATATAAATTGGAGGATAAAAGGCAAATAATGGAGCAAATTAAACAGATGAGCAGATAAATGAGTAATAAATGCAGTTTATGAGAAGCTGAAGATGCGCCATGCCCACGAAGTCACAATTAAGTACAGCGGACCTGTTCGTAATGAAATCTTCAATACAGAGCGTAGAAAAGCAGGTCAAGAAGAAGTTGAACGAAACTGTAATCACCCGAAGATTCCTTTCGTTGTTCTGAATTGTGCTTTATTCTTGCTTGTAAGAAGCGTAGGTTTGTAGCAGCATAAATCGCTGTATCAGAGACTAATGCGTCGTTTTACACTTTGTTCGAGAAAAAATGGAATTTTTTGAGCTTATGGCCCAGATTACACTATAAAGAATAGGTCGTCATTCCTCTGAATTTCGAAGTAGACTAGATTTCGTCACTTACCATGAAGTTGAAATCAAGACACATAGATTGAGTTCCGTTTGTATATTCGGCATTCCATGTTATGTCAGTACACGACGGTAATCCAACAAGGCGTTCAGTTTCCAACCATTTTGTATTGTTATTGTGCTTCTACAAGAAAAAAAGAAGCTTGAAAATCTGTCTTTCTAAACTCTGAGGTACTTTGGTTGCTTTTTGTGCTGAGATTTTGACTATACCTCGTGTTCATCCTTTGAAATATGATGCATAAGTGTTTTACGTGATCGACAACCTCGTTGCACTGTCGTCAATCCACCGCTAATATCCTGAACATTGACATGGATATTCGTGCCACATCGATAAGTGATAAGTACTAAGTCTGAGTTTAGGAATAAGCCACTTACAGCACTCAGAAAGGCAAAACACCATGGATCATCACATGCTTTGAATATTTTTAAATCCTCGTTTGGTTTCTCCACTGTGTTTGTGCATTGCTATAAATACCGCTATTGATTCGTTGATAGGAGCAGAGTCATAAACAACATTAGGAAAGTCAATAACCACTAAATAAATTGAGGCGTACTTGTCCAACAATGTACTTGGGCGTGATAGGTATGAAACCCAGGTTGCAGCCATCCTGAATTCAGTTGATGTAAACATTTTTTATTTCAACATACGATAGCATTCCATAGTGAGTTAGGGGGGTTTTTAGTGGATTCAATTCTACCAGATTAAAGCTCGTTCGTAAGAAATTGTGGGCGGAATTGCTTTCTTGTGCTAAAAGGGATCTTTGGGAGAGTTGCAGCAACTAAAGTATTTTTCTATAAAGTCTAGGCAAGCAAATCAGGCGATTCGTACACCTTTTTTGTATAGATCAATTATTAATGCTCAACCGTTCAGTGTTTTCGCTGTTGGATTTTTTCATTAATAGAATATTTACTTGTACAGTACCATGACGATATTGATAGTCAGTTGTTCCTAGCCTATCTTTCTCTCTTTCTCTGTATGTCGCCTCTCCGCCTCCATGTATCATTCTCCTTCTCCGTTTCAATCCCTTTATGACTCCCTGCCTCTCTTTTTCAATAATCATCTACCATCCTCTTTGAACTCACCGCTTCGTTACAACAGCAAACGGTATTGTTACCACGTAAAAAGCAACCGGTGCTTTTCTTGTTCTTCAGTTGTTCTTGTCCACTGCAGAAGCCATCATCGTCACAATTGAACCGACCATCAGTTTTATTATGGAAGCACCAACCCCAAATGTCGTGTCCACGACACCATTCCTTTAAAAAAAACCCTTTAAAGGCAATAAGAGATAATCGATATGGCGAAATGAAGTTGTTCTTGAAAAACCAAAGAATGGATCGAGGATAAGAATGGACAGGTACGAGTTCTCCGTTCTAGAGGGAAGCAGTGTGGTTTTTGGGTCCTGAAGGTGTCTCTAGTCGTTAGCAGGGTGGAACAGACACTCACCTTCCTGTCGTCAACGCAGTATCGGCCGAATGCAGTGGTTGAAAAGATGGCGAGTACAGTTACAAGTAACATATGTTGTCTAAATTCCAATATGTTTCTTAAAGATGGATTTCAATCAAATTTAACATTTACAGTAGAAGTTATTTGTATTATGTATTAAAATGTCTAGATGTTTTGGAATCCAGAAATCATAAAACTTTCACTTAGATTTCGATAATTCTAAGGCCACTGAAAACTCTCACATCTCGTGATGGGCCAGATTGTCAAATCAACGAAAACTCGCGGAATAATGAAAAGTGAAATTTTGGCCTTGCGTTAATACTGCCAACAATGGCGAGCCAATGAAAAGTTCTAAAATTATCTTCTCTTTAGAAAAAATTAATTGAAATATAATAGAAAACTAGCTGAGAGACAGGTCAAATAAAGGACCTGCATGGTGTGGTGGTGAACACGTTAGCCCCTGGAAAGGGTAATAGCGTGTTTGTTCCCCACCGCAGACACCCATAGTACCCTGCCGTGAAAAATTGTGGTAGGCAGCAAATAAAAAGTTAACACTGTGTTATCTTCTCTTTCTATATTTTGGTTCTTCACTCAGTTTTATTTTACTTAAATGTTTTCTTTGCCCAACTGAAAACTAGTGAATTTCTAAGCTTTGTGGATTATAATCATTCAGGGTGATTCTGATGACGTTTTTAATTAGTGCTCAAATTAATCAATAAATAAAAATGATTCTATGCTTAATGTTTCTTAAACACTTTGGCAGGAAAAGACGAAAAAAGGTGAAATATATGAAACCATTCATTCTTCGATTTTTTTCTTCAATAAGTAGACACGAGGTTGTTATTATAGAATTTACTAGGATACAATAGCTGACGTTTCGGCGGTTTCGCCTTCTTCAGAGCCTGGAAAGGTCAAATTGAGATGCGATCTACCAGCCAAACACTTTCATAACCCTAGCAGATAAAACTTGACAAATCGATTTGCATTCGCATAAGAAACAACTCCATTCAAACACCTACCGTTTATTTGTCGTAAGTGTTTAAGTTAGTTGATGGATATACGAGTTGCATAAGCACATACCAGCCTATCTCGCGAACACCCAAATGTTCCTAGACCGTCTGCGCAACGCACGTGCCAACAGCGCGCACGTTATGAAGTCGTTCGACGTTACCGCCCTTTATACTAACGTGTCGAATGACTCCGCAATGCAAGCCATCCGCGAGCTTCTTGAGCAACACGAAGGAGCAGTTAACATGTATACCTTTTCAATTCAGCAACTTATGGTCTTCTTAAAGGTCTGTTTAAACTGCTCGATCTTCAAATGGTCCGGGAAATATTACGCTCAAATTAGAGGGTTGGGAATGGGACAGCGGCTGACACCAACCCTTCCCGTTGCCTTTATGTCTAGAGTGGAAGCACCAGTAATCGATCGCAGGCCATTACTCTACTGTTGGTTCCACACAAGGGGAAACAGACAAATGCTTTGAGTTATTGAACGAACAGTCAGAGTACACAAAATTTATCCGTGAGAAACCAAAAGAAAACTGGCTTCCATTTCTAAACGTTCAAATCAACCTATCCGAAAACGCCTACAACACAAAATGGTATCGAAAACCAAGCAGTAAGAATACAGTGGTTCATTACCTCTCTTCTCATCCCTCAAATAGTAAAAGAGCGCTTATAAGAAACATGTTTCGAACCGCCGCCAGCGTCTGCACAGCAGAGGGAAGAATCCACGAAACTGGCGCGCCAAATAGCCATTTCAAATAGTTACGAAACTGTACCCACTCGGCATAGGCACAGAGGAAAAACCACGCTCTACAGCGATAATTCTAGCGAAAACAATGCTGACGGTGAATGCATGAGTTCGGGTACAGTCTGTCCGATCTCTTGTAAAACGTGTGGGGACGAATACGTTGGCGAAACGGGTAGACCGCTCTGCGTCCGCATAAAAGAACACCTAGTCGGTAAATCTAAATTAAAACAAAATACTCCACTAGGCGCGCATAGGATGCAGGAACACAACGGAGAAGATTTTGAAGTAGAGTCACTATCCTCACGCAGGAATCAAAAACATCAGCGCGTAAAACTTTTGAAGCATTTTGGATCATTTCCAAAAATTCAAAAATGGACAGCAAGGAGTGCCTTGTCAACACGCCGACCTGGCGCCATACCTCAGGTTGATTCAATGACCTGACACAGGCACAGTCCTCGCCCATGTATTACTCTGTGCGACTGGTATCCACTAACTAACTGAATTACTCACAACGAATAAGAGGTGGGTGTTTAAATGAAGCTGTTTCTTCTGTGGAAGCAAATTTATTTGTTAAGTTTCATCTGCTATGGTTATGAAAGTGTTTGGCTGAGTAGATCGCATCTCAATTTGCCCTTTTCAGGCTCTGAAGAAGGCGAAGCCGCCGAAACGTCAGCTATTGTATTCTAATAAATTCTATAGTAACAACCTCGTGTCTGTTTATTGAAGAAAAACACCAGATTATCAATCAATGCTAAGATTAACAGAAAGTCGGTCCTGGGAATTGCTACCATTCATTCTTTTGTTTTTATCTCAGCTCAGCGAAAATTAGGGGAACTAACTACTCAACGAGAAAAAAATGGGGGAGTTCACCTATCTACAGATTTGATAACTTTCTATTCCAGTTTTTATTATGTCCTTAGGCAATGATTTGCTTTTCCATTAAGAGGAATCAATCCGATTTCTACGGCGAAACGATTCGGTTCACAAGAGCACCATATCTATGTTCGGTTAGGTTTCATCCATGTCGCGACTTATTATGTCTACTTTCTTCCTGGTGTTTAAAGAATAGTTCATAATAGATTTATCCATGAAGATCGAAATACTAAGTTGTCCGTTCAACTGTGGTCTAAGTATGCAACATATGGAGTCTGTGGCATAGACTTCGAAATAGCACTCACTGGTTAGTTGTTCATTTATTTATTCATCTATAGGAATTATCCTTTTGACGATTGTCTATTAGCCGGATTAGGTGTTAGCAAAGCTTCAGCTGTTCCTATCTCATGCAAGAATAGGCTATTAGACTCTGTTCGACCTATGGATTCCTTGAGCAGTATATTTTACATCTACGATCTTAGCGAAGAAGTCTGACCATCAAGTCGGTTGGCTGCGTGCTGTGCTCTTGACGACAGAACCAGACGCTAACAGCTCTTCTCTATAGGTTGTCACTAAGATTACACCTTGGGAAGTACGACAACAACGTCTAGGGGCTTCGGACGCTCTTTGTATGTAGAAGACTTAATGCCTGTTCGATAACGAGGAATGGCCTTACATCCCACACACGTAACATTCAGGTATTGGGAGCGTACGGAAAGGAATCGTAAAGTCGGAATGATTGGGACAGAGCTAGTCGTTTTAGTCTTCATTACAGCTTCACTCATTTATGTATATTTGCATGAAAGAAATACACTCAATGTCCTTAAAGTACGGTGTCTTTTGTTTTAAGTAATTTGTGTTATTAATTTTTCCAAAACAATGGCAAGTAAAAAGCAAATCGGCCAAATCTAATGCTTACTTCAATTGGGTAAACTGTTATGCGTTAGTCGTCGAGTGACTTAACAAATTAGCATCAATGAAGCGCTTCCGTTTTGTCTACGACATGAACCACCCATCCTCAGATATCTCAACCACCAGATGGATGTGAAGAGCATACATAACACTTTCCGTATAGAACCCTTCATTTTTCACTGTTTTTTGGCGAGTCAAAGGCACAGGTTGCTGACAAAGCTCTGCCGTGTGATTTCTTGCAGATGTATCATTTGAAACAAGCGCGGTGGCGAACAAGTGGGTGTTCTGTAAAAAATAGCGATAGCGTCTATTTATTCCATTTAGTCGCTTTTTTAAAAAATCTGTGGAACGTGTAAGAGAACTACTAACTCTTTCCACCTTCACTACGGAAACTAACAAGCTGTCAACGTCTGTTCTGTGGTTAAAATCAACGAAAACCATATATGTTCACTTTTTATTTACTGCCTCTAACAAGTTTCCACGGCAAGGTATTATTTGTGAGACAACTACAATAATACTGAGGTATTTGCAAAACTCCGGACCGCAGGTGTCTGCGGTGGGGAACGAACGCGCTATTACCCTTTCCAGGGGCTAACGTGTTCACCACCACACCATGCAGGTCCTTCGTTTGACTTGTCTCTCGGCTAGTTCTATCGATCACTGCTATCAGCATTTGTAAAAGGTAGTAAATAAAAAGTGAACACTGTGAATTTCAACTATAGCCTCAGCTTAACTGGGTTCGTTGTGGATTTGGGCTCCTTATATCAATTCCGTTGACGGGTGATTGCTAATGGTAGTAGTTCCCAGGATCGACTTCCTCTTAACCTCGGCATTGGAATATGAATGTGTCGTTTTCTTGTTCAGCAATCGCGAGGTTTTTAAACAGCATACATTTACTTCCATAAAAAACACAATACAATACAACGCTAGCTGACGTTTCGGCAGTATCGCCTTCTTCAGAGCCTGGAAGGGTATACTGATATACATTCTACTAGGCCAAACGCTTCAATAACACTTACAAAAAGACGAAAGACTCTTTGGTAATTACATGATCAACAACTTCTCGAAAAAACCCACCGCTTTTTCGTGACTTCCAATGAGGAAGTTTAGAACAGCTGATTATAGTCGCATGTGGTTGACGACTGCACCATCCCACATCAAAAATCAATGCGAACGTACGAGATCAGGTCGCGTATGACCTCCGGGCATTCATCCGTGCTATTCATTGTAGGGTTTTTGGCATTGATCCAAAAAGCCTCAAGGAGTTTTCGCGCTGGTGTTTTAGAGTCCAAATGAATGAATAGCAGGGATGAATGCCCGGAGGTCATACGCGACCTGATCTCGTACGTTCGCATTGATTTTTGATGTGGGATGGTGCAGTCGTCAACCACATGCAACTATAATCAGCTGTTCTAAACTTCCTCATTGGAAGTCACGAAAAAGCGGTGGGTTTTTTCGAGAAGTTGTTGATCATGTAATTACCAAATAGTCTTTCGTCTTTTTGTAAGTGTTATTGAAGCGTTTGGCCTAGTAGAATGTATATCAGTATACCCTTCCAGGCTCTGAAGAAGGCGATACTGCCGAAACGTCAGCTAGCGTTGTATTGTATTGTGTTTTTCTATAGAAGTAAATCTATGCTGTTTAAAAACCTCGCGATTGCTGAACAAGAAAACGACACATTCATATGCTAATGGTAGTGATCGATAGAAGTAACTGAGAGACATGCGAAACGACGGGCCCGCATGGTATGGTGGTGAACGCGTTACTCCCCGGAAAGAACAACAGCGCGTTCGTTCCCTACCGCAGACACCTGCGGTCTGGAGTTTTGCAGGTATCTCAGCATCATTGTAGTTGTTTCACAAAGAAAATCGTATACTTTAGAAAAGATTATGTGATGCGATTCCGTTCATATTGCAAGCTAGTGGGGCTCCCGCTGGACGATCCTGAAGGTTAATTAGGGAAAATGAAGACTTTCGTTGTGTCTAGTCAAGTCAGCTGATGTTTTACAAGAAAGTAGGGGTACAAATGATGAGCTTTGCACTGTTTTTTCACGATCTCTGGCTTATTACAATGATTTGCGCTAAATAGAAAAGAATGTTGAAAGGGAAGTAAAGATTGAAATGACGTCCAAACGAATGTCGTCTGCAGTAAGACGAATTTGACGTGCACGCCCTCATCGGAGGAGATGTATTTAGTATTACCGAGTGTCAGTACTGCATTTCAAATGTCGTTATGCATTTTTAACGATCAGTTTACCCTTTTCTATCCTTCAAAAATGATAGAAAGAAGGGCGAGGAATGGCATCCAGTGGTAGTGAAAGGGTTGTGATTAAAGGAATCATGATCTAGGAGCATTTTTGTATTAGGTGGATAGTTTGCAATGAGTTTTAGCAATTGGATTAGAATGAGGTTTAGGAACAATCTTATTCCATCCTTTGATCCGCCTATACAACTGATGATAGATCTAACTTTAAATGAAGATGGATCGATTGACTCAAGATCTGCAAAACTCCGGACCACAGGTGTATGCAGTAGAGAACGAACACGCGCTGTTGTCCTTACCAGGGAGCAGCGCACTTCACCGCTACACCATCCGGGTCTGATCTGACTCAAGATCATTAGTAGAAGTCAGCTTATGTGCTTTAATGAGTAAAGTATAGGAAAGGACGAGATGTTAAACCATTTTTCTATTGGAGAATAACAGAAAGCTTTGGATCCTCTGCCTTTGCCGTGTTAACCCACTATACTTAATTTTTGGTACTGATTTCTGTGCTCCTTTGCAGTGTTCAGTTATAGAGGGAAATATAGGAGACGGTTTTCTGTTATACTATTGCTGAACTGACAACAAGGAATGCCAATGTGTAACCTTTTATTTGCTGCTTATTATTTTTCTTCGTTGAAGGGTATCAAGCGAATTATAACCACAGTGATGCTGAAATATTTGCAAAACTCAGCCCGTCAAAGGTGAAATGGTGTGTTCGAGTCTGGTCTCGAGTCTGAGTTGTCCAAAGATCTCAGCATCGTTATGGTTAGATTTTGAATTTCTTTCGATATATTCACGCCAGGGTTGAGTGAAAGCCGGTTTACTTAATTATTATTACTCTGATATGTGCTAGTCACCCTAACAGCCACTGTTACGTGATGATTTTTCGATGCGAAAGAAATTTACCATCAGTCGACAATCAGTCGATAACCTACCGCGTATAAAAGTGGCACTTTTCCGTTTCTTATCGACGACTCTTGTGCTCGATATGAGAGATTATTCTATACAACCGTAAATGAGAGCATGTCGGCAACAGACACTATTCCTATTCTTTCTCTTTTTTCTTCATCTTTCCCTCATTGTGTGGTGAACGCTTTAGCACCCCCCACCGCAAAAATTGTAACATCTAAGCATCATTGTTTTACACCATACCTTGCCGTGAAAAAGAATAGACGGTGAATGGAAAACGATTGCATTCAGAGAAAATAGGAGGAGAAAGAGAAAAATAGAGAAAAGAAGGACAGAAAGAGGGAGAAGAAGAAAGAGAAACAATAGAAGAAGGCAGGAAGGAGGAAAAAGGGAGTGAAAGAGGAAAAGAAAGAAAGAAGAAATAAGGGAGAATATATAATATAAATATAACAACAAATTGCAATTACAGTGACTCATTGCGAGAAATAGTGGATAGTTTTTCCTAAAGACCACGAAACCTAATAACACTTTCTTTTGATAGCAATTTGGCCTTAGTAAGTGTTTCGGCCTTCAACTTTACCTAATCATTGCCCAGATTTATCTCGCACGTTACAATGCAATCAATAAACGGATAAATATTTTTTAATTCATATTTTATACTTTCCTCAGAGGTCTCCTGAAGAGCAATCACAGCCGGAGACTGGAAGCGCAAGTCGATCTTGAAATCTTGTGCAATCTGTCGCACAAGACTTTGGAATGGCAATTTGGGAATCAACAACACCGTTGACTTCTGATAGCGACGAATCTCCGGCAGGGCTACCGTTCGAGGATGATATCAATGTGGCTTCTTCACACCACCATTCGCCAGTGCAGACTCTCTAGCTGTCTTGGTGGCTAGCTGCTTGTGCGGTGCCTTTCTTCCACTCGATTTGCGAGTGGTCTGCTTTGTACGAGCCATAGAAGATCGACTGCCATTAAGCGATTCGAAGGGGCGCGTGTGGCGCAGTGGTCGCAGGCGCCCTGCAACACACACGTGGAATCGATCTCCTCGCCAATGGCTCACCGAGCCTTCCATCCCTACGGGGTCGGTAAATTTGTGCTTCCATTCCACTGGATTCGACTCGATGCAACAACATGTGTCAACATTACAACAGCGACCAGCTTGGAAACCACTGGTTCGGATCAGTGAGGCTCTGAGAAAGGCGAAGGCACTGAAACGTTAGCGGAATAAAGTTTTTAATACGAATCTCGTGTTAGCTCAATCATGTAAAAGTTATTGGTTATTGTTACTGAGATCAAATGATAATCGGTGATGAAGATATGGGCAAACGGGTAAACCGCTATGGGTCCACGTAAAAGAACATCCAGATGGGAAATTCAAAATTCGTCAAGACATTCCTCTTGGTACGCACAAGGCATAGAATCACAGTGGCGGTGATTTTGAACTGACTGTGCGGATCCTAACGTGGGAATCAAAGACATCAATTCGCAAAACTCTCCAGGCGTTTTGGATGAATTTTGTAAAACCCGAAGATGAACCGGAAGGAAAGACGAATTCCTCACTATCACACGTAACCTGGCGCCTTATTTCAAAACGATATTTTGAATCCTGGGTGGACGATTGGAGACGACTTGCTACATAATGAAAGGGAAAGCTGAAAAGCTGAATAGTCATTGTACGATGACAGTTGGTTAAAGGAATGCGATAGGATGACATAATATCGCCAAGCCTATTCAGCGTAACACTACAAGTAGTGTGCGAAGTCACTAGAAGGAACGGATGCCACAATGAAATGATTTGCTTTGATGAGCGTTTTCTCTCCAGTCATCGTTTTAGTGGCGACATGGTTCTTTTTTCTAGAAGCATAGAGGAAACAGATTCAACTGAGCTCAACGAAGCTGGGAGAATTGCACTGTAAATCAATTAAAGGAAATCATAGATTATGGAGGACACCTAGTGTATAGAAGTACTCTCCTATGAAGATCGGTGCATTCCCTAATAGAATGCAAAAATTGCTACTGATTTTGGAACCCATTCTTATGACCATCGTCCTACTCTTCCAGTTAGCAACAGGTTTTCTAATTTGGACAATATTCGTGAGAAATCTTATTTGCTTCTTTTCCTATTCAATCGGTCCATCACGGAAGCTATGTCTAGGTATTAATGTTCTCCTCCTCCCAATTCCCTACCTCTAGATTATTCATCTATGCGAAATGGTTTAGTCATGGTTCATACGAGCACATGCAGAGCAGTGGTGCCCTCCAGGGTAGCTGGTGCAATCGTGTGCTCTAGGCAACCCAAGGCTTCCATTGGATCGGCAAACAGGTAAAAGACTTGTCTGAGAGGACAGCAGCACTGAATTGATATATCAGTAGATAACCGGTTTCCATTGTATGCGTCAAATATGGATTCAGTAGATTTTATGACGCGTAGTGGAATCGGACGCACGAATCATTATTAAGAGTTGATTATAGTTGATTGCTTCCATATTCTGCTTGGTAAGCAAGATGAAAGACCACTCATCGTTATCAAACGCGCAGTCGAAAGGAAGATACTAGAAGTATCCCGTTTCACACAAGTAAGGGGTGGGATCTGAAGCTCCGACCTGCTTCAACGATCAAAAATCAAAGATGCCGTTCTGTACGCCAAACAGTCGAAGATAAGGTGGGCCAGACACGTAATGCGTATGAATGACAGCCGATGGACAAGGGCCGCCAGTGACTGGATTCCTCGGGATGTTAAACGCACTGCAGAAACATCACTGACCCGATGGTCAGAGTTCTTCACAAAGAGCCTTGAAGAAAGATATGATGCTCGACGAGTCTCTAGAGCCAGCAGAACCCACTGGGGTACTCTTGCACGCGACAGAGAAAAATGGAAGATTTACTAGTTCCTGTTCGAGTCACTCGACGACCAACGGGACTACAAGTGATTTAGGTGATACTGCTTATATATATATTCAGGAGCGCGTGTAGTGGAGTGGTTGGAGGCACCCTGCAATGCACATGGGATCGATCCTGCAGTTAAAGCTCGGCGAGCCTTCCATCCTTCAAGGGTCGGCAAACTGGTAACAGACTTGTCTGTGACCACTGGGTCGATACATCGATAACCCACCACGAGTCATTCGAAAAGCGTAATATGAAAAAACTGTACCCAATATACCAGATGCATTCGATCACCAACGGCGCTTAATAAAGTCGAATGAATGGCGCCTCTCTCAAGGACTGATCAACGAAGAGCGCTTTATCCCTTTGTCCTTTTTCATCTCGTATAACGGTTTAAATACCCAAGATTGAGCAGCAGATGTAGAAGCAATACACCTACAAGATCCATGTCACACCTCACATTGCACTCTAGCAATGTCTCTGCTGCAGATGCAGATAAAGAATTTTAGAATACCTGTGTCATTTTACACGGGAATAGATCGGATATGTATAGTTCAATCCCGATTCCAGACTCAATACTTTTTCCATTTATTTTTATTCACATCACGAAGCACGCATAATGTACGGATAGTCATCTTCCAGGCTCTGAAGAAGGCGATACTGCCGAAACGTCAGCTAGCGTTGTATTGTATTGTGTTTTTATGGAAGTAAATGTATGCTGTTTAAAAACCTCGCGATTGCTGAACAAGGAAACGACACAGTCATCTAAACTTCAAATGGGAGTGGCACTGATGGTAACAGATGTCGTAATCGTAATGAGTAAACATTTCTATCCTTGACATTTATAAGTCGGTTTGAATTAGTCACAATATTAAGAATAACTTCACGTTGAACTCCACAATTTTTTGTCCAAGTGCACTGGAAGAAGACATAAATAAACCTTTCTTGATAAGATTGTACTCAATATACCAGATTTTATCATTGCAATGGCATCAATACTACTTAAGTTAGCAGAGCCGTACATCAAAAGTGGGATGGAGACATCCTCCGGCACTGCTATCCTTTTCTAAACATATCCAGATCCCTTCCCATTCATGTCTGCAATAAAAACTTCAATTTCTCGGAAAATTCAACACCCCACAATTTCATATTATGCACCAAACACATCTGAGCACGCAATACCCCATAATTTATCACATATCGATATATCACGACTTTCTAGGGAAGAATCGTTCCAACCATAAGCTGGAGGAAGAGTGTTGCCACTGCCCAGGAAAAAAAGACAAGTCCATATATCGTTTGAATATTCTGAAGAAAATCCTCTACTTCTATGACATGAAAAACTAGGAGTTCATGGTGGCAGGACTAAACAGGCCTCACTTCTTCATTTTATAGCGAATATGTTATCATATCGCATCTTCACCGCCAGAAAGGAATTGTCCGAGAAGCAAGCAAGCTGAAGTTTGATCGCTCTGCTACACAAATAACATGGCTGATTATAAAGGCCATGTTAAGGATGTCCTCGTGGAATGCTTAAAAATGATAAAGAAACAAGAAGCTCCCAGAAGCAGCCCGGAGAAAGACGGATCCGAAGCATTGTCTTGGTGACCTATCCAGCTACAATATTCACCTATCACACGTAATGGACGAAAATGCTGCCTGATCTGCTTGTTGAGCTTTCCGTGCAAGACTTTTACGAAGTTATCTTGTCCCTATATCAAGAGATTTGGAAGAAGTTTAAACAATTGGGCATTGAGAAAGTAGAATTCAACCTGAGAGTCCGATTTACAGATGGAATCCAAACCGTAGGAGAAATTGTGTTTAAGAAGATCAATCGTGATTTGAGTTAACAGTTCAATCACGTCGGAAATATTACGCACTACCAACAGCATGCTTGGACGGAGTCTGATGAAATATAACCTCTACAGATAACATCTAGCAGGGTTGTTGGAACAATCTCTTTATACAGTTTAACTATTGAGTGTTGCAAACTATGTGATTCGGAATAAATCAACGTTCACGGCAAGGTGCACGGAATAGTTCTGTGTAACCAGAAATGCGTCAACCATAGTTGGCACTACGAAGTCAATTAACACGGATTTATCGAATTTCCACGGAAGACAACGATCGATAGAGATTCAGGAATCTTGTCGCTGTGCCGACAATTTCGAATCGGATCACCAATTGCACTGAGAAATGAAAGCAAGAAGTGCTGGGATTGGCGCGCGATGTGAACGGCGATCACGATGCATTGAACTATGAAAGCAGAAAGCGCCATCACAATCAGATTGATATAAATATGGCGGTCTACTTTGATAAACACATTAGTTGAAAGCATCCTTTAATTGTTTGCTTTTTATTCACCATCTGAACAGAAACAGAATCTTCACAGTCAATCAATAATGGCAGTTTATTCAGCTCATGGCTGACGGTAAAGTGAACGTTATGCTTTAAATAAACGCAGCAAAGAGAATCTTATGAGTTCTGGAAGTCAGAAATGATGAGAAGGATAAGCAGGTTCTGAGCTTGCCTTCGCTGAAAGTAATATTTCGGCCGAAAAATCAATAAACATAAGATATACAGAGAGATCAATCACTGCAATATATGAACGACAACGATGTAAGCAGTATCGCTTACGGTCAAAGATCAATACTGATTACCGGTAAATATCATTAATAAACCATTTCTACTCAATCCGATTATGAAGGTCACCGTTTGATGAGTCGTTCGATAGACATTGAGCCTGTAAAATTCACTTTCAATGTTTTTCATCAATAAGCAGACACGAGGTTGTTAATATAGAATTTATTAGAACACAATTGCTGACGTTTCGGCGGTTTCGCCTTCTTCAGAGCCTGGAAAGGTCAAATTGAGATGTGATCTACTCAGCCAAACACTTTCATAACCCCAGCAGATAAAACTTGATAAATCGATTTGCATTCGCATAAGAAACAGCTTCATTCAAACACCTACCGTTTATTTGTTGTAAGTATTTAAGTTAGTTGGTGGATAGCCGCCGCACAGAGTAATACATGGTCGATAACTGTGTCCAAGTCAGGTCAGCGCGTAAAACTCTTGAAGCCTTTTGGATCAATGCCAAACATTCAAAAATGAACCGCAAGGAGGAGTGTCTTGTCATCACGCGTGACCTGGCGCCATACCTCAGGCTGATCCAATGACCTGACTTGGACACAGTTATCGACCATGTATTACTCTGTGCGGCGGCTATCCACCAACTAACTTAAATACTTACAACAAATAAACGGTAGGTGTTTGAATGAAGCTGTTTCTTATGCGAATGCAAATCGATTTATCAAGTTTTATCTGCTGGGGTTATGAAAGTGTTTGGCTGAGTAGATCACATCTCAATTTGACCTTTCCAGGCTCTGAAGAAGGCGAAACCGCCGAAACGTCAGCAATTGTGTTCTAATAAATTCTATATTAACAACCTCGTGTCTGCTTATTGATGAAAAACATTGAATTATCAATTAATGCCGAGGTTAACAGAAAGTCGGTCATGGGAAAATTCACTTTGTTTGATTCTTTGAAAACAAAACATCAATCAATAATCTAGATTTGAGCTTAATTTAACTCCAAACCACTTTTCCTTTTCATATCCAGACATGAAGTACTATTTTAACTATGGTCAACATCTACAAATAACAACTGCAGCAGCCACTTCCATATCCATCTGTACACTTCTTTTATCTGTTGATTTCACTTTTCACGAACCACAGGAGCTTTTCCTTTTCTAAAAAGCAAACTCTTTTCGTACGACTCACATTACGTCTCTTCGCATCGTTCCAATCGGCCAACGCAGTTTTGTACTGATCTGCCTTCTTGCACCATTCACGTTGGCAGGATTTATACGCTTGCACTGTTCGCGGTTGAGCGCATTCCTCTTTAAAATATAGGTTTATTTAAACAGTATAATACATTCACGACATCTGTACTTACCGTGATCTACAACTAATCGATATTTGATCGGATATTTTCCGTTAACGGTGCATTCATAGTCGGCGTTATCTTCCCGCGAAACATTCATAACCACCAATCCTCCTAAGTCGGTGAACAGTACTCGATCACACGATGTGATTCTAGAACTTGATTCAGTATTAGTACTACAATACAAAGATAAGGTGATGGTGAACAACTTCTGAAAGTATACCACAACTGATCGTATTGGATTGGCCACCTATTACATCACTTCAAAGGCACCTTCTGCGATAGCTACAGTTTAGAATGTTAAGTGATTGTTTAACCACTCACACGTTTCCGTCCCGTTTCCAGACAGCACCAGACATCCCCGTGAAGTGAATTGTGTCTCCCGGATAAGCAGACTTTGTGTGAGGTTTGGCTAGTGCCAAACATTCCGATGGGCTTCGACCCGCCCATGACGATATCCATCCCAAACTTTGTCCATGCGCTTTCTCTCGTGGATAGCAAGACGATCTAGCGACATTCCAACTACAGTATGGATCCACGGCACATACAGAGCACGAAATGTGCAATTCACAAGCTGCTAAAGTGTACTGTGTGACGGATGATCGTGACGCGAAGTATAGAAATTCTGAAAATTAGCCAAGTTAATACCATTATTATCAATAGTACTGTTATTAACCGCTAGCATTCCAGGTTAATACTATTATTATTAATATACTCTTTTGACTTTATTTTTATGGTCCATGAAATGTGGTGCAGGGAGCAGCACAGATGAGTCCGCCTTCTGATCTACTACTACAAGGTTCAAGTAAACGGAGTAAAGAGGTTTAGATCGACGTTTACAATGGCTTCAAAAAAGGATCCTAACCCATGTAACATTAATATAAGAATAGTGAAAAACATATTTTGGAATGAAAAAGTAAAACTGGAAATGAATAGGAGTAGAACAAAAGGATTTTAAGAGAATAAGATTCCTAGAGAAAAGATACCGCCTGGCAATAGCGCCATCGCCTTAATCAACCCCACATTCGAAATCGTTCTACGTTCCAATTCTGACCATACCCATGAGTTTCCGTCACGCCAATGAGATACTTTCCATAAAGTATTCGACCTGAAGAATTTGTTTCTGAAAACCTCATAGATCCTTGTAGAATGCTATTACAGCCAAAAACCTCCAGTCTCTTAACCCAAATCACAAATTCTCCGTTTGGAAATAAAGCACCTGAGCAGTCATGATGTCATAGTAAAATGAGCAATTCTTGCTATTTGACAAGATAAATGTAAGTTCCAATGGTTAGCGAAGCGCAATTGTTAAAGATACCGTACAAAACACGCATGGTCGCCGGTTCAAGTTTGGGCCAACCAGGTTACCATCACACCGGGGTTGGCAGGCTGTGTGTAGCACAATGGTTCAACTTTTATTTTCTGCTCATTCTTTTTTATGACAAGGTATTGCGTGAAGTACAAGCACAAGGATGTTGAGATATGAGCAAAACTCGGAACGTCCGATGCCCTTCGAACGCGAGATTACCCTTTCCGATTGCTCATGTGTTGTTCACTGCACCAACCGAGGTCGTTGTTGCTTTGCCTCACCCTAAGCTAGTTTTTTACTCTAAGAGTGCTATTAGCAAAAGCCATCAACGGGAATGATCTGAGGAGTATAAATCGACATCTGATGTTCCAAGTTGTACTCATATCTCAGCATCCTTGTAGCTGCCCTTAGAACACTTATATTAGAAACAATTACTCCGACTCACAAATGCGGGCAATTGTCTCCGAAGTGAAAAACTGAAAAAGCTCTAGTGGGGCAATTCCAGGTTTCCAGACGGAGTAAAGGACCAGGAATCTACTACACTCATGAGAAAGACAAAATCTTTGAATAGCAGCCGGACCCAGACGTTAATCCGAACACCTTTGTAGATAATGAATGCAAGACAATAGATGAAAGAAGCACTGAGATTCCATAATATGTGAATAACAGATAAATAAAATGTAGGTTCATGCGAAAGAACCTCACCTTATCACAACACAAAAGGAACAACTTAACCAATCTATTGGCCAATAGCAGATCAATGAGCGATCTACAAGTGTGGTCGCTTTTTTGCGCCTTTCAAGCTAGATCCACTTCACCTTTTCTTTACCTCTTTCCTTATTTTCACATTTGAGATCATTATTATAGCTAACATCAGAAAGCGCCCTTTAATCCACTCACCTGCCATCCAGTACAAAAATCACATTCTGTTCATTTCGAATATCGACCGCGATGTGCGTGAAAACAACGTCTCGAGTAGGAAGAATAGGAGTACCTCCTAAAAATGTGCTAAATATTTGGCTAAGGAAACAAAGATTCGATTAGAGCCCTCGACCAACCTGACACAGGGGCTGCCATCATCAGATGCGATTTAGCGAAGTGTAGATCGGAATCGGAAAGCAAATGTGAGTTCAAGACACACTGAAATCACAGGTGTTAAATTAACGATATTGCTATATCCAGTCTAATTCATACCGTTCCAGGCCTATGCTCAGGTACTGCTTCCATTGGTAACGGTAACCAATTTGAACTATTCGGATCAACGAAGAAACCATGATGGAATAACTAAACATATGGACTATCTGAAGTCTATACGTTTGTTGACAAGTGTGAGATTTTAGGATGAGCAAACTAGCAAATTTGGGTTATCAATGAAAAAGTACATATCAACCTGGTTGATGTTCTTCAGGGAAAACACACAAATTGCTGACGTTACAAACGCCGTCTCCGATGTACTCATCGTTGCATAGAACAGCGTATCCTCCAAAGTCTCGACTCGAGTTACCGCCTCTGAATTAATTATTTACCGTACTTTATTTCCTATTCCAGAAAACATCCACAACTACAAGGTTTTCGCCTCTTTTTTCCCTAATTTTCCATTTTTTTTCATTGCCACCCTTTTCTACTCCAAAATTCTTTTACTGAAAAAGCGATTTTAGCAGCTGTTAGGTATGTAAACAACTGCGAAAATGTCAGTACTGCATGGTGACTTTTAATGACGACAACGAATCTGTTTCCTTATGGAGAACTCTCAATTTTTCTTTCCTTGACCACTGACTCGGATCATCGCGACTCTGAAGAAGGCGAGAACGTCGAAACGTTAGGCGAATGGAGTTTTGGTAACAACTTTAAGTTAGCTTATCAGTGGAAAAGTGTAAACCAAGGTCTTTGTCCATACGATTATCGTCTACAAAGAATGTACCAAATAAAATGAACACCAAACTCCATGGTGGCAATGTAATATATTCCTTTATTCTTCAGTTTTGGCCAAATTTTGGAATTTCAGTTTTCCGAAGTAACTGTGTCTAATTCTTACAATTCCTGATGGGACGAAACTGTCGCTTTTCGTTTTTTTTTTCCATTGCATTTACTTTAGAGCACGTGGGTAGCACAGTGACAGCATATGCCCTTCATTAGGAGCACAACATCGGTTCAACACCGCACAGAGCTCACCAACCCTCCCTACCTCGGCATTTCAGTACCTGATCTCTCTAGAAACAGCTCATTTCGTGTAATCCAAATGGGAACGCTGTAGCCTGACTGTCCACGACTCCAGGAAGAAGCAACTCGACCAACATTCGACGACATTCATGATGAAGACGAAAAAATCCTCAAACAGCATATGAACCCACGTGCTGAAAGTTCGAGGATCCTCGTCGATGATGAGTGCGAGGAAACAAATCGAATGGGAGTGCTGGGATCCGCAGAGTAGATAGGACGGGTCATGTAAAAAAAAATTCAGTTTCGACAGCTCATCACAAAAATTTTGAACAGCATTAAACTTCGGCTTCACTGTATAAGAGCTTGATAGAGTAAGGTATCAAAAAAGCAGGAAGTTAGCCACAACAATGCTGAGATATTCGCCAAACTTGAACCCCGGGCCAGATCGACCCGACGATTTCTTTTTCCGGGGGCTGGGACATTAAACACGCCACCACGGAGGTCTTTGCTTTGTGTTTCTCTGTGCTAGTTTTCTATCTACCAGTGCCATCAGTAATCACCTAGATCGGTCCAGTTAACGGGTGATTACTGATGGCGCTAGTAGATAGAAAAGTAGCTGAGAGAAAAGCAGAGCAAGGGCCTCCGTAGCGCTCTGTTTAATGTCCCAGCCCCCGAAAAAAAAAACGTCGGGTCGATTTGTTCCAGAGTCCAAGTTTTGCGAATATCTCTGCATCGTTTTAGTTGATTTCGCGTAACACCCTGCCGTGAAAATTGTGGTAGGCGGCGAATAAAAATTAGAAGCAGAAAGAAACAGAAGATGAGAGGGCATAGAAAGTAATACTTGAACATGACTAGACCAAGTTAACTTTATCTTAAAGCCGAAAAAACTATACTTACGTATATGGTCGAAGTAAAACGGATATTGTGCTGAAATAGAGCAGTTTAAACGAGCTTTCAAAAACGACGTCCACACCTGCCGCAGAACCACGCGTCCTCCAACGTCCTTCTGGAAAAATAACGAAAGTGTTTTTGATCAGATCCGATTTTTTCCCGTTCAACTTTAAATCTATCGGCCAGCTTCTTCTCCTTTACCTCCTCGTTGTCTTTCATTTAGCAGTCAATACTCGCTGTTAAATCCTAGTATACGGTGTCATTTAGTCCTTAGTATTCGATTATTTTAACCGGGGATAAAAACAAAGAAGATAGGGAAATTAATCGTTCGGTGCCGAGCAATTCTGCCGGGATGTGTCTTGCATTCGACAACACTCAGCATCGTATAGGTGATTGAATGCATATTAGGCCTATACAATGACTCGCGGTGGCATCCCGATATATCAGCTTGGCGGCTTCTTAAATTCTCCAAAACAAGTCTGGCGTCGTCAGATCAACCCCGCTGACGGGTGATTGCTGTGGCAAAAAGATCGATAGAAATAGCTGAGAGACGTGCGAAACAAAGAACCCGCATGGTGTGGTGGTGAACGCGTTACTCCCCGGAAAGGATAATAGCGCGTTCGTTCCCCACCATAGACACCTGCGGTCCAGAGTTTTGCAAATATCTCAGCAACGTTGTGGCAGAATAGAGTGGTAGGAAGGATTGAACCAATGATCATGTTTATCCCAAGGCTCCTCTAACCACTGCGTTACACCTGCCATACTAATCGTTTTATTATTCCGATTGGTTCGTGGAAACGAAGCTCTTGGGCAAATTACAGTATTACTTTCACTATACCCGGGCTTTTCTTTTTTTTATTTTTTTCCTTTTTTGTTCACCTTCGAATACCACAGGGGCTTTGCATTAGCATACCTTCTCATCACAAGAAGAGCTCCTTTCATGCTGAAGAGAGCTCTTTGTTATCCACCTACCAAATTTAGCACTATGATATGAGGTAAAGGCTAGCGCATCGAGAAAAAATAATTAGAGAGAAAATAAAAATAACATGATACAAAGTAATGTAGCAGTGAAATAAAACAAGACTCTCTTTCAGTAGTAAAATAATAAAGAAGACAACATCCAAGTTCTGGGACGTCTCTACAGCATTCAAATGCTTCCACTAATCACACCTTCGAATGAAATTTTATTTGTTTGATACCGCTTGGCACAGCTTTTTTTGTAATCAGAAAAACGAATACTATTTTTGTCATTTTATTCCAGGAAGTTTGGTGCAGAAACAGCTGTACAACCGTTCCCCTCTGGATAAAGAGTAAATACAGGTGTTTAACCACACTGAATTGGAAAGAAAGTTGTTAATACTGCCAGGCGCGTTAATAGTCACCAGCCTCATAAACCTAATAAAAGATTTGAAACTGGCAACTTTCACAACGGTTTTACCCTTCCTTAGTGTCCCTCACTCACCTTACATACCCTCGCCACCCTGCTGTATACACTTCTTTCGGTTGTTCCGCTTTCTATGGCGATTTCACGAAAAAAGAAGTACACATACTCGCCAACATCAAACGAACCAACAAATTGGGGCTCTGAAACAAAAACATATTAAAACCATGAAGTACGATAAATATTTGCAGAAACTGCGTCAGTAAACTTCCAATGATATACATCGGTTTCAACGCGCACTTGGCAGAAAACAATTAAGGATAAAGCTCTCGGCGCTGATCAATCCATAAGTGATGTATCATGTAAGCATCAACATCAACATACATCAAACATGTATCATGTTTAGTAAGCATCGTCTGTAGGTGATTGAATGCATGTCTGGCCTTTACAATGACTCACGGTGGCCTACCGATGTATCGATCCAGTGCTCCCAGACATGTCTGGTACCAATTTGCCGACCCCCGAAGGGATGGAAGGCTTGGTGTGCGAGGGGAGAGAGAGGGGAAGGGGAATCCATCCCATGTGTATTGCAGAGCGCCTCCGAACACTGCGCCAAGCCCGGAAGAAAACAATATACCCTTCTAACTTTAGAAAAACATGTCTCAGCTCACAATAATTTTATTTATGAAAGAAAAACCGTCAAAATCTGCACATAGCTAGTTACCAATAGTTATAACTTTGCTTCTTCGACTATACGACTACAATGAAATTAAAATCATTTGGACCAAATAAATCGTTTGTGTTGCCCTTTGCTGCGCTTGCTTACAATTGCTTTTAAGTGTTCATTTAAAATATCAAAATCAAATTAACATTAAATAGCAGAAACTGTAAATATCATTAGAGCCACGGGACAAGGTCTCTCTTATCTTCTATGACTGTTGAGTTCGTGAGCATTTTTTTTGTTACTGAAAAATTATTGGAGCTTATCAAAAAACCGGCCTTGTCACAATTTCTTCAGAAGAAAGAAGAAGTTTTTCCTCGACTTTATGGAAGAACGATTTGATCCCTCCAGCGTATGGAATAATTCCGTACCTCGTTACACGGCCTCGGCTGTCGGCGCTATGCCGACGGCTAACCCAATCATTCCTGAGAAAAATCCGATTCAGCCGCATCCATAAGCATTCATTAGTGACCGATGGATAAGGCTACCGTAACACTTGCATAAAAACTGCACAGACTGTACTAGCTGTAGACATCCATTGTCCCTCGGATCACACGCATACAACGAAATAGGTAAATTGTAGAAAAAAATATGATGAAGATGGAAAAAAAACTAGCTCATTCATGGTTATATGAGGCATTCAAACATTTACACGGACTCTTTTGGATGAAGAACAAATCGCTTTCAAAGTTTCCCGTCTCATTATGTTTAGAAGATGTTCCTAAGCATCAAATTATCACCCCATCAACATGGTCACCTTGCTCAAGAAATGAACATCTTAATGGGAAGCGAAAGTCCAGGAAACAGGAAATCAATGCTGCATAAGAGCTTTTACTTTTTACTCGCTATACTCTAGTTCCGAACTGGAAAAATGAGCCCTCACTGGCAATAACGGGTTTAACTCAAGATCGCAAGAAAAGACACACACAGCAGCTAATCAAACATTGAGGTGAATTGGACTATAAAGAACATGGTAACTGGACATGTGACATCTACTATACTACCTGCAACAATATAAAGCATTTTTACGTCAAATTCATTTTGAATAATGCAGTGGTAGTGATATCGTTCATTTCGGGAAGACCTAACCATGAGATGGCTCGATTTCACACTGGGCTCACCAAGTCTCCCATCCCTTCGTGGTCAGGGAGTTTGAATCAGATTCCTCTAAGAAAGCTCGTTCACTCTAATCCATGTGAGGATACTCTATCCCGAATGTTACAAGATTCCAGAGAGGATCAACACGACCAGCATCAACGACATTCCTGACGGAGAGTGAAGAAACTCTCCAGCAGTACCCCAAGCCACACGGAAAATGTTTCCGAAGACTTCCGTGGATGGTGGAAGCGAGGAAACGAATCGAATACAAAAACTGCTGGGATCCGCATAATGTGATACATGTGACGTCGACTCACGTAGTAGAAAAAATAATGAATAACAACGGTATATATGTTTTTACCGTAGGCGATTTTTCTTGGTTACCGTAGCACACAATTTTCCGATTTTTCAGTTAGACCAAATTCAATAGATTGTTATTTGCAGTAAAAGAGATCCTTCTACGGTTTATCGTGGTAACGTTCCGCTCCACAGCATTCACCTATGAAGTACAGCTTAGGGAATTCATCTCTTAAGCACGATCAGTTGAGCTAAGAAATCAAACATTTTCACCACAAATTCAGTGTAAGAGAAAGATTATGAAGGCAATTTTAGTGCGATTGACAAAATTTAATTGTAAGTTAGCAAACCACAATTAGGTCAGAAGAGACCCACTACTGGCAAACCACTGCTTGCAACGACGACCTGCGAAAACTTCGCCACAGTTTCCTATTTATTGGGAGTTAAATACTTGCCCATACAACAACGAAACAAGAGAAAAAGCTGATGAACTTGTATGATTCATGAAAAATACTCATCTAAACTTCGTAGTAAAGTGATAAATATTCGCAACATCTTCCGTTTCATCCTATCCCAATAATTTCCTCTCCTCTTTCGGGCCCTCAAATTGCTAATATTCTTACTTAAGTCTCTCTAATGTTCCTCACTACCATAACCGTGCTCTCATTTTTATGCTTATTGGCTGCCTTACAACATAACAGCCATAGCGGCGTGGCCCATAAGAAAAGCATACGAGGGCTGGTTATGTAAAATGGAGATGACACTCTTTGGGTTAAAAAAGCCCAGAGAACACAAATGCTCTGTTGATGTACGGTATGTGCAAAGTACGAAGTCGGCGCACGAAGAAATTATTCCTGAATGTGAAACGGTAAACACTGAACTGGCCAGAAAGTTCCGCAACGCTTTAAATTTTCGTTTGTTTTTTGTTTACCTGAACTAATTATTGAAAATCAAACTAATACTGAACTTTGCTACCAACTTTGCTAAACTATTGATTATTAAAATTATTGACACCCCTTATCAATTAATAAATGCTCTAGAACGTTACCGGTCGATATCACGTCATAACTGCTAGTAAGACGCTGTGCCCAAAGATTTATATACCAGTAGAACTATATGTTAAACTGCTAGATTTAGAGAACAAGATTTGCAACGCAAGGTCTAAATGTGACATAGTACGGTCTGCTGTGTCCTGAAGAATAATGTGATAACCCCACATAGTAGAAACATGCGATTTTTAGACGCATTCAAGAACATTTGAAGTGCTGTATATAACAATCGCACCTACCGTATAGCCAGCGATTGTCTGTGTAGACACTTCGCATGCTCGAATGCACCTCCTGATCCTTGTCGACAAGAGCAGGTCGGTAGATTAGATGATTCTCACCGGCCATACCAGTTCGGATTCCAGAATATACCGACGATAGCTCGCTTGGATTACCCCATTCTGAACAGATAAAATGAAGAAGTACCTAGTTCTCAATAATAAGGAAGCTGAGTGATCAGCACATCTATACAGACGAACCGACAATGACAGCGGTTGCGTTTACGTAGGCATCTGGAGCACAGATTCCAATTTCTGTACGTGATTCTTGACGATCTCGTAATGTTACGGCATCGAGAACGCGGATCTCCGGTCTCATTGCCACTGACGAACACACCTAAACCGTAGTAATTTAGTGAAAAGTCATGGCTTTATTGAGCGGTGATGATCCACTTCGCGAAATCTCCGTAATCTCTCAACGATTCAGACCTGCAAACCAAAATCAATTCTGTCTAATCATCTGGAAATCCGCCCAAATGTAGGCTATTGTCGTAAAGAAAGAACAAAGAGATCAAAAACAGAGGTTTCTGAGTAGCACTGCTCAGAGAGGAAAAACATCTTTTCCATAAATTTACAGTCATAGAACCCTTTACAATTATCAAAAAAGCGTATTAGTATGTCAGTAATTTTTAGTAAAACTTATGCACACAACAATTAACCCCGACTTCAAGCCCACACTCCATCTGGAACTCACAAATAGTCGTTCTTTATTATCCTGAAGCGCCATAAATCTCGTCGATGGCTGACAGTCCTCGATCGAGTTTCCCAAGGCACGACACTCTGACAACTCGACCGGTGACACTTTGACATGACGATCAACGAACTGAAGCGAAACGACGATCAAAGAGACGTTAAGCAAAATAAACCAAAGTACCTGTGCACTAAAAGTTTTTTCAGCTCACAAGACTGCCGAATAATTTTTTATGACGCTCGTAGTGAAGTAATTATTGCAAACGCCCCGCCCACTCAAACGCACGACCTGTGGACGAGTTTTCGTGCAGGACTGATGAAAGCGAGCTCATCTAAGAAGCATTTCGAGCGCTCTTGCGAACAAAGAGAATCCCGAGTTTTGAAAAGTGTTAGGGTTCATAATAATACATGAGAATCATCGAATTAACGGACTTATAAAGTAAAAGAAAATGCGATATGTGTGACATAATGAAAACGTCCCAGAAATTACGAATAAGACACCAGAATAATTTAGATAAAATACGTAGCAAACTGTTGCGATATCTACAATACATTAGATCCTACATCTTATTTTTGTCCCTAAAAACTTCACTATTACTATTATTGTAATATTTACTGTTACTATTACTATTATTATAACCATTTTACAGATCACGCTATGGGACCCGCACGCACCAGCATGCTCGAATAAAACCACCACCATGGACGACGACTGCGTGGGAAAGAAAGGAAAATGCGCTGGAGTCTGCACAACTCATGAAGAAGGACCATCCTAGTATCTAAGTAAGTTGACTTTTTATCTACTGCCTATTATAATTCTTCATCGCAAAGTATTAGTATGTAAAAGTATGTATATAAAACATGAGTAAAAAGTATAAGTATGCAAAACAACCACAATGATGCTGAGATATTTGCAAAACTGAGGACTGCAGGTGTCTGAAGTGGGAACGCGCTATTACCCTTCCTGGGGCTAAGGCGTTCACCATCACATCATGCGGGTCCTTCGTTTCGCCTGTCTCTCAGCTTGCTCAGTTAAGCCTCAGTTTAACTGGGTTCAATGCCGATGTAGGCTCCCCAGATCAATCCTGTAGACGGATGGTTGCTGATGGCGCCCGATCGATAGGATTACCTGAGAGACAAGCGAAACGAAGGACCCGTATGGTGTGGTGGTGAACACGTTAGCTCCCGGAAAGGGCAACGCGTGTTCGTTCTCCACCGCAGACGCCTGTGGTCTGGAGTTCTGCAAACATTTCAGCATCACTGTGGTTATCCAACTATTATTATCACCATTACTATTATTATCATTGACTGTTACTAGTGATTGTAATTCGTCATTCATTGTTAATATTGTTATTATTTACTCTTTGTCATTACTATTATTGTTATTATAACATTGTTATTACTAATACTATTATTATCATGACCATCGGTTATTATTACCGACTGTTACTTACGGCGTATGTGGCGCAGTGGTCGAAGGCATCCTGCGACACACATGTGGGACCGATCACCGCACCAGTGGCTCACCACGACTTCCGTACCCCCGGAGTCGGCAAATTGGTACCAGGTTTGTCTCGGTGGACAGCAGCACTGGCTCGATAAGCTTCATATAGAATAAGGAAAGGTCGCCGCGAGTCATTGTAAAGATCAGAAATCCATTCAATCACCTCCAACGATGTTTAGTGAAGTCGAATGTCTTATGATTTTTACTGTTATCGCTTATTATTACTGCCATTGTTATTAACAATAACAATAATGTTAACCTTTTATTCGCTGCCTACAGTAATTTTTCACGGCAGGGTACGATGTGAAATACATCCACAACGACGCTGAGATATTCGCAAAACTTGGACGCCGGGCCACACTGCCCCACGATTACACTTTCTAGGGCCTCGCGTATTACACGCTACACCACTGAGGCCCTTGTTTTTTGTTTCTCTCAGCTAGTTTTTCTAACAATCTAATCAGATTGAGGTGGCGGATAGAAAGTGGTAGTGATGCCGATTATCGCGAGCATGCTGTTAGTTCGATCTTGCTCCGGGCTCACCAAGCCTGTTATTCCTCTGGAGTCGAGAAATTGGCATCGTATTCACCGAGGAGAAAATCACTTCGGCAATCAATACGGGAATTCTCTAGCCGGGTTACCTCAGGACTATAGAGAGAATCGCCTCCATCAACATGCAGCGACGTTCAAAATGAAAAGAAAGCTCTCAAGCAGTAGCCGAAGACACTCGTAAAAGTTGGAAGACTGTTGTGGATAATGGATGCCAGGAAATGAATCGAATGTGAGAAGTGATGGGATCCGCAGAGCAAACGTAAAGACGGGTTGCATTTAAAAAATAAGGGTTAGCTTGTCTTTCTAGCAGTTTTTGTTTAGATAAGAACAAATGAAAGGAAGAACTCAGAAAATCACATATAACACTATACTATAAGCATTCAAATTCCAATTAATAGAGTAAAATGGAAGTTCAGAGTATATCAGTAGGAAGGAACACTGACGTTGAAAAGATATCCTTAATAATTTATACAACAAGATTTATCCACAAGTAGAAATGCAATAAAAATTTATTACCAGATTTTCCGAAGTGTCGTTAATATTGTAGGCCCATAATCGAAATATTCTTCCACGAGCTCCAACATACAGAGAGGCTGAGTTCACGTCAAGCACAAGATTACGGTAATCCAAATCTCCACGAGAAAACAGGTAATCTGAATAGATTCGAATATGGAGAAAGCTTCTTTGCCTAGTTATATAAATATCATTGAGGTCTTAACTTTCAACTACTATCTATTCTTTTTTAACGGCAAGATCCTATGCGAGATAGAACTAGAAAGATGCTGAGATATGAGGAAGACTTGGAACCTCAAGTGGGCTTCGAACTCCTGATTAGCCTTAGCAGGGATCACGCGCTAAAAACAAAACCGAGTGCTCTGTTGGTATGTTGGATAGCATGTCAGCCCCGATAAGGGTAATCATAGGTTCGAAATCCATCTGAGGTTCTGAGTTTTGCTCATATCTCGTCATTCTCACGGTTGTTAAATCTGCCCCACCGCAGTGGTCGGAGTTTCTCACATTCATCATTCTTCTAGGGTACATTTATCAAATAATGCAAATTAAGTAAAATAACGATTGGGAAGAGAAAGGCATACGTATTGATGGAAAATTCCTATCAAACCTTCGTTTTGCCGACGACATTGTCATCTTCTCAAGAAGTATTAGCGAAACAGAGGAGATGATCAACGAGCTCAACGAAGCGGGGAAAAAGATAGGACTTCGCATAAATCGAAAGAAAACCCACTTCATGAAAAACCCATGGTGCGAAGGCGAAAAAATTGAATTGGGTGGCTCTCTCATTGCAGAGACCACCTCGTAAGTTTACGTTGGGCGATCAATGCATATGGAAAACAACATGAAGGAGGAACTAGATAGAAGAAGGAGAGCAACTTGGACCGCATTCGGGCCTCTCAAAGAAACCACCGACCAACTGATGGACCCGAAAATCCGCGCTCATCTCTTTGATTCTACGGTCCTCCCAGCGCTCTGTTATGCTGCAGAGACGTGGGTTGATACTTCAACTACGTTAAGAATGCTTCGAACTACTCACAGAGCGCTTGAGCGATGTCTTCTGAAATATAACCGACACCCTCAATATGTAGCCAGAATGCGAGGTTCTGACCTTCGAAATCTGTCACATCTTCGAGATCCAGTAGAATACACATCGACAGCGAAACATAGATGGACCGGTCACATAATGAGAAGAGCCAACGACAGATGGACGAAAAGGACAGTAGAATGGACTCCAAGAGAATGCAAGCGTCCCATAGGACGACCATCTACATGTTGGGCGGACGTGTCCGTAAACATAGTTAATCAGCTGTACCCGCAGCTGCAGTTGTTTTACAGATCACGGTATGAGACTCGTAAGCGCTACCTTGCTCGAACAAAACCACCACCATGGACTACGATTGCGAGAGAAAGGAACGAATGGCATATGTACTGGGGTCCACGCGACTCGTGAAGACGGACCGTCCAAGTATCCAGGTAAGTAAATAAAATAACGACGTCGACGAAATCGTTTCACCTTTAGATAAAGGTCAGTCTTGGCTCAATCAAATACGTCGATCACCACCACCACCACTCCCGCCGCCGCTGATTAGAACAAGGTCAACAAGGAAATTATTGGCGTTGATGAAATAAGGAACGTGACCAACGTTTCCTGGAAACGGTCGACGATCGGGTCAATCGGCAGCCGTAATTAGAATTGACTGCTGTTTAATAGAGAGTGACAGACCGTCAAGAAACCCAGGAAAAACTCTCCGCCTTCACAGAGGCCAAGTTTTGCAATCGTCAACGCTATCATCACAAGCAAACTAAATTTCCATTCAGGAATTTTAAACCTGTTCACATCTCTCCATGAAATATAAATTCTTTTGCCTTTTTTACTTCTAATGACACTCTCTCACTGTTCTTTTCTAGTTATCGATGTAACCCCACATTTCTCAAAATGTATTTGCCTTAAAATCACATGTTGGGCCGATGCCAGCATTTCTTTTATTCGATTCATTCCTCTGATCCGTCATTCACGTGTCTTCCGATTTGCCTGTGGGTTCGGATACTGTTCGAGGATTTTCGTCTTCCGTACGAATTCTGGTTGGATTGTCTCATGGAATCCTGCGATAGACCTGTTAGGGTGTTTCTAGGTCTTTTAGTTCCACGGGTGCTTTTTAGAGATATTTGGTACCAATTTCCCGACTACGGAGGAATGGTTGGTTTCGAGAGGAATCGACCTATGTGCATATTCGCATATTGTTGCAAGAAATCTCTAACAACAAAGTTTACTTCACCCCATATACATTTTCCCTCTATAGGAAATAATATTAGGTCGAGCTGAAGTCCTTTTGCTCATCTGGGCAATAACAGAACTAAAGTATTTGCGCCGGCGCTCACGCTGTGACGATCGTCCGGCGATGTCAATGTCAGATGACGGAAGCTGTCAGATACTAACCACCCAAGAGCATCGCTAATGTAATTGGATCACATTCAGCAGAACTGCACGCAGTTACACTTTCTAATTTCCAGCACTTCCTCACCAAAATCATTCAATAGTAGTTAAAGTGTGGCTAAAAATTGAATGGCGTAATATTCAGAATGAATCTGTTCGTAAGATATAGTAATGGTATAAATGTGTATAGTATAGTATAGTATAAATGTGATTACAAAAAAGTTTTCTCGATCGATACCTTAACATCTCCTTCATTTATTCAACCCATAACGATTGCAAACTCTTAAAAACGTAGTACGAGCTTAGGACGACGGTCCACATCACCAAACAGCTTTAAAAAGCACTGTAAGCCGACATCTATTTAACCACAGCATAAATGATCAATATACCTTCTTTCATTGATAGGCTACTTTACTACTTTACTACTAACTTCAAAAAGCGTTATAACTTTATTTAATGGTCGTTTGTTTTACACTGTAATTCTGCCTTTTACATCGCCCTCGATCACATAGGCCGGTTATTTAGCCGCGGAGTTTGCTGAAGAATTACTGTCACCTTGGAAGAATTTGTGAAGCAAGGTACCAGAAGTCTTTCCGATTTAAAATGACTTACGACTGACTGTGACTAAGACCTGTGAACGCTGTAGAAGGGACATTTCGGGATTTTAGGAAAATCATATGCAACCTGCATTCAGTATATCACTGAGGAGAGGGAACGACAGACTTTCATTCCGCAGCCGACCCCACACAAGAACCTGATCGTCTCCATAGACGACTATAGTAAGGAAACAAATGGGAACGAATGAATGGAAGGCCTAGGCTCAAGCATTTACGCGAATAATAATAATCGGTTCTGAATCTATTGTACGACACTGCTGTTACTACTTATAGAAGAGGAGAGCAATTAAATATTTCCGGAAAAAGCTCGGAAACGTTGGAAACGCTCTCGTGCTTCTCACTTTTGGGAGTCATAGTGTTATTTTTTATGTTCCCATTTGGACTTCAGCATAAGCTGTAAAGCAACAACGTTTACAACTTTTTCAAATCGCAGGTTTTTCTAATAATTTCTAAAATCGTAGGTTTTATTAGTCCATTTGATAGGAATCTTCCAACGTGTTAGCACCGTAGTCTGCCGAGATCCAACCGTTAATTTTAAAGTTTTAAAAAATCCTCTGCTATTTGCAAACTAAAAAACCCACAATATTAACCTTTTATTTTCTGCCTACTACAAATTTTTACTACAGGAATTACAACCACAAGAATGTTGAGATATTCGCAAAACTTCGACCCACGGGACAGATCGAACCATGATTTTCCTTTCCGGAGGCTCGCGCATCACACTGCGCCATGGAGGAGGTCCTTGCTCTGCGTTTCTTCTAGCTAGTTTTCTACCTAACGCTGCCATCAGTAATTACCCCTCAGCTGGATTGATTGATATGGAGAGCACAAGTCGGTACTGAACCCAATTAAGCTGAGGCTGTAGTCGAAATCATAATGTCAGCCTTTTATTTTCTGTCTACTATAATTTTTCACGGGCAGCTTTGATTGCTGATGGCAGTGTTAGGTAGAAAACTAGCTGAGAGAAACGCAGAGCAAGGGCCTCCGTAGGGCAGTGTGTAGTGCGCGAGCTCCCAAAAAGGGAAATCGTGGTCCGATCTGATCCGAGATCCTAGTTTTGCGAATATCTCAGCAACATTGTGGTTCAAAGAAAAAAAGATCGCCTAGTTGAGACCACTTGTAATGAATACAAAATGTCAAGAAAGCGAGTTTTAAAGACCTTAAACAACCCGAGATAAGGCTAACGATTTAAACACCAGTAACAAAGGTGTAGGCGAACTATGCGGTACATTCGGATTGGTTCAGAAGATCATACGATTAAAATTTGTCGATTACAGCTAAGAAATAACATGTATAAACAGTAGCAAATCATCGCAGGATGAATTAAAACGTTCTTATGACTACCATTTCCCTTCAAATCATTTGCTAAGCAATCAACAGCAAGAACTGACCACTGAATTCTTTTGCCCATTTTTGAATATCATAGAGATGAGACGTTTCCTGAGAATCGAAGTGATTCTCAAATTGTTATACGCCATGTAAAATCGTCACCAATAAAACGGCCACTTTCAAGGGCAACAGCATCCAGGAGGTATGGGAAAGCAGAGACAAACGTTCTCGATAAGGCAAACCGATGACGAACAAAGTTGAATATGTCTGCTGTTTGCATCGCTTCTAGTTAAATTTGACTTTACAGAAACCAACAAACCAGTTCTTTCCAAAATTCGCAGTACAACGATGGTCTCATATTTCACATAAGAACGCACGATAAATATAAGAAAGTGGTGTAAAACAGTACGGAAAACCAATCTTCAAGGACTTTTAAGCAACTAATGCGCGATGAGCACAAAAAGGAGCGTGGCGCGATGGTCCAGTCCAAGCTCCAGAAAGATCGCCGGTTTAACGGAGATCTTAGCTGCCCGACCTCCTTATTCCTCCATGGCCGGTAGATTTGTGCCAGGCTTGCTTGGGAGAGGCTCTCTCCAATCTACAAAGATTTGCGGCTGTCCATGATGAAGACGTGGGAACGCCCTAGCACACTGTGCCGGGATTTTTGAGTTTCTAGCTCTGCCAGCATCCACTGACATTCACGAAAAGACAAAATCTTCACGCTTACAGCCAAACCAATGTCTAGATCCGAAGATCTACGTGGCTTACGGAGGAGAGAAAGCGAACCAATTGAAAGAAGTGCTCAAACATTTACACTTAAAAAGAAGTTCACTAAAGCGTAATTTAATCGCTAAACGCCTCCGATTTGAACGATGTGCTAATCACAACGCATTTCTTCCAAAGAAAGACCAAACCCGAATCGCAGGAACTATGATTAAGCCCACTTGTTGCCAAAGTGTATATAAATTCCATAGCACTGTTCATCTCGAAATAGTTCTCTATTGTGATCTACCGGAAATAAATGACGTCAAAGATGTAGGAACAAAAATGGCACGAACCACGTCGCCAGGTTTTCCACAACGTACTATGAAATCAAATAACATTCCAAACGTGAGCACACAACATAAGGATCACTTTATTTTGTTACCTGGTCGCCGATCAATAATACCCGAACCGAATGTGCTAAGGCAGAACAACCATACAAATACCACTGCTAATAAATACATGACGACAATCAGCTACAATGAGCCGAGGAACGAGTACAATAGCAGTTAATAAGGAAAAATAGTATAACAGAATATGCTTGCAGATGCTGGGTGAAGGATCTATTAGGGTAAAGCGGGAGAAGAGCTGCTGGTGTGGTCGTGGAGGTTTAGAGGGAGGGCGGTCCCACGATGGTGATGAGGAATGGACGACTGCGCAGATGGACAATGGCGGCGCTCGTTGGCCCACCCCACCCATATTGATCGCTACCCCAACCCCGAAAACTAGTACGACCATTGGAAACCGCTCAAACCATTGTCTGGACCACTTTAGCGGATTCGCTGAATATGTAGTGAATGTTGAGAGGTCACACTTTGGCATAGTAAGCTTACGCAGTTCGCGTCATGTCACTTTGTTTTGTGAATGTTTACTAAAACTCCTCGTCTATTATCTACGAAACACAAATCGTAAGTGAAAGAACAGCTCCATATTGCTCCACACTTAATGCTTGGGTGGACTTTATTTATGCACTAAGTATTTGTTGGTTGATACGATTACATAGTACGAGAAAAAACTGAAATTAAGCTTATCTTATCAGAGAAAAAAAAGCTCTCTAAAGGGATGCAGAAACAGCCAGTTACAAAGAACATCTGAAATTAAGTAGATGATATCGATTCCTCTGCTCAAATTAATTTACTTCAAAGAAAT
The DNA here is from genome assembly GCA_900624975.1 of Angiostrongylus costaricensis. Lineage (NCBI taxonomy): Eukaryota > Metazoa > Nematoda > Chromadorea > Rhabditida > Metastrongylidae > Angiostrongylus > Angiostrongylus costaricensis. The sequence goes on from UYYA01000379.1 coordinate 58,579, forward strand.
AATACTTTGTAAAAGTCTTCTCAACATTCGAAGTAAAAGATTTGATCAACATATTTACAAGAACAGAAAGATAATTATGAGAAGTGAAATGGAAATCCAGAATTCTCGTTGGAATTGCAACTAAAACACCAGTATGGGAATACGAAACAGCATTTATATGCTATGCATGAATATACGCTAAAGACGTAGTCACAGGAAAAGGCATACGTTCGATGGCAGGTTCCCACACTCATTGACAACATCCCCGTTACAACAGATCCGAGGGATCCTACGTTCGAAATAAAAACGACCGACACTTTTTCCTGAGTTCACTTATTTTAGCCAATAAAGTAGTCCCTCCCTCACCATCACACCGTGGAAGTCTCACACTGCTCAATGCTCACGTTGCTTACACTCACCTAAGCAAGCGAGTGGTAAACATTACAGACCTTCTCGAAAACTTTGTTATTCAAAGGTATACTGGCTTTAGAACCCGTTTGAAAATTCTTATACGACGGGGATAATTGTACTCTGTTATTATCCTATAATTAAAATCGAAACAAATGAGAAATTTGGATATCACGCTCTAATGTGACCCTAGTAGGGTGTCCAAGGCTTTCACACGATCTCCTTGACAGGCCAGAAGCGCAGGAAACACCTGCTCAGCACTGAATCCCATTCCGAGCAGCTGTTCAGCTGTCTGCGCTCGTTTCACAACTGCCTGTAAAAGTACTTGCTGGTACACACAGTTCCACCTAGACGCAAGCAATTTTGACACCGTTTGAAATGGTGGAAGAACAAAAAGAACAAACCGAATATAATAATAAGCAGAAAACCATGGATGCATTACACTTTCTAAACACACAGTGCTTTATTAAGCTTTCTCATCAACTCAAACAAATCAACTGTGTTTATCCACTTTAATGAAAGTGACCAATCACATATGCTAACAGGTCAGCACTGATAAACCATGAGTACACAAACGATGGGAGATCCGTACGATTTACATATTAACCTATTAGTGCCTAGTGATTTTCCGACTTGCACTACATTAAAAGGCCAACTAAAAATTCGCATTCATTGGAATGGAGCTCGATCACATAAAAATGTAAAACTCAACCTTATTTTTGGTTTGCAAAACTCTCATAACTAAATCAAAACGACAGAACAGCAATGTTGAATAAATCAAGAAGAAAGAATTGTATATTTCAAACCTGTTTATCAGCAAGATTACTATCCAACAGAAAAACTACAGTCTTTGCAGCATCGACATCTCGTTTCTCCAAAATACTCATGCCCTTCATGTAGTATTCAATCTTAAACAGTTAATGTTACCAACTTGTTTAAATCATCTTATGTGAATCTATGAGAGTGTAAGTGACAAGTGACTTTCATGAGATTTTTCTATCATCCCATAACCAATATAGCGAAAATTTAGGAAAGACTTCGTAAATACATGCACTATAGAAGTAAATCCTCCCAACGGTGTAACGCTTCACCGTGGCTGGGAGGTGTTCCCGGGTGTCGGGCCACGATATACAGAGGGTGGATCTATCCCGCAGCACAGCCTCCATAGCTGAGAGGGAGTGCAGCGTTTTCATCAGGAATCCTAGCTAAGAGTAAACCAATACTAGGATCTATCACCGTCCTGGTAGAAACCTGTCGCATGGTGGCAAATATCCCTCTGATCCAGAACGGCGACGACTGTCTGTAGTGGTGACGAACCGGCGCAGATTTTAGCAAGGCTGATCGTACTAGTTATTTAGGTTTGCTTTCAAACAATGGTTGCTATTCACAACTTCAGCTTACAATAATTCCATATACGTTATTGCTCTTCTCGAACGTACTAAAATAGAGGACTATGATATACATTGTTAATATAATATAATAATTGGAGCATGTAATGCTGTGGTTGGAGCCGCTCAACAATACATAAACGGTTTGGACGGATCCATCTCGCGCCAACCAAGCCCTCTTCGTTCCGGAAGGCAAATTGATATTGAAACCTACCTGGGAAAGAATCGCTCTGATCCATAAAAAGGGGTACCTCCGTTGTGAAAACCTAGGAACAGTCTGGCAGTGCTGTCCTGGGACTTCAGGGAGAATCACGTTCGAGCAACATACAACGCCATTTATGAAACAGAAGAAGAAATAATCCCCACATTATAGCCGGATTAAACAACTTCCTCGTCAACGGATGAAAGACAACGAATTAAAAGATAGGACTTGGACCCGTGTAATATGTGAAGACAGAAAGTAGCTATCTATTTGTCGACATTTTAAAATCAATCATAGAACCATTCTAACTAGGATTTCTCCAAACTTCCAAATGAAACAAACAAAAAGGAAAATTGACTGATGGATAACTTAACAATTTATTATAAAAGGCAATTAAGAACACCTCGCCAAGGTGACATCGTGAAGCATTGAAGGACATACGGCACCGTTCCGACGGCGTTGCTTAACTCTTCTCACCAGAAAAGACATTTTTAACAAGTATGAACGAAGTAGTGGTACTTTTCCACATAGCTCGGATAATATCCATTCACTACTTAAACGCTTACATGTTCAAAAAGTATTTAGCTACTCAGAAATAGACAATCGTACATGACATCATATTTCATTAACTGAAATAGAAACGACTGAAATCTACAGACTTTCACCAATAGGGTATGCTTTCTTCTCCAAGTAAGATGAAATCCTAATTTTTTGGAGCCCATAAAGTATTCCTGGAAACGAATCGTATTTCAAACACCGAAGCGACTAAAAGCGTAGACCATCCTTTCAAAAAAAAAACGGTGGTGTTCAGAAATGTATCAACAATTTGGGTAATTACTATATTTGTACCGAAGTTTTCAATATTTTCATTTCAACAACAATGCTAATTTTAGTACTTCAAACCAAATTTCATTCAACCTCTGCATGAATTATCAATGTACCTTATTTCACTGATAAGCCATAACGTTGTTACCAAACATTTACTCAGCTAATGTTCCGATATTTTCGTTTTCTCAGAGCCAATAATGCCGATGATCCCAGCTGATATTTCACAGTTGTTCGTTTTCTCGATCTGATGCCTTTGGCGTTCTATCAAGTCGAATCTTCATCGGGGGAGCACCGTTCGAATGAGACAACCTCATCCGGCGATGCTGCCTTGTACAGTTGTTAGTTGTTAGTGATACCGATTGTTGATGATTTCCTATTCAGTTGTTTCGATAAAAACATCACATTGAGACAACGAAGGACTGTAGACCATCGACTCGAATCATCGGCTCTGACGAAGACCAAAACGTCGGAACGTTAGCCGGACAAATGTTTGGTAAAAGCCACGTGTTAGCTTGTTAATAAAATAAAAGTGGAATAATAGTTAATTTTAGTGTTTTAAACACGTCAAAAATCTTTTATAAAAATATATACATTTTTCGTGCGATACTGTAAAGAAATTTCCACAATTATTTCAAATCTTCCCGTCATTAAGCACTCTGCTTATCGAAAAAAAAATAACCAAAACTGTTGAAAAACAAGCATCGCCGTAAATGAGCTAACTGATCGACAAAAAAAATCCAATACATATCAGTTGAGAAAAAATATCCACAAATAAAACAGTTTAAGAATGATGCGAAGCGTTACCTCCACAGGAGTCATAGGATGCGAATGCATCTTTAAATCAACACCCACAGCATAAAACTTCTCTGGTTTTACCACGGTAAAATTCTGCTTTTCTGTCTGGAGTTCAAAAGGTAGTCCTACACATTATTGGTTCAAGGCTCACATTCCATACATGAAAGCAAAGCAACAAGCGTCACTTCACCCAGCAGTAAAACCTAGTCCTTCCCAATGTGTTGTTTATGCTTGCAGCCGCTGCTCTTTAGCTGGATGCTTTAAAATTTCAGACTACAGCATCAATTCTTTGAAAGTCCTAGTTCTAAATATATTTCAATTTGAAATGACGCTGATAGAAGTTTCCACTCTATAAATCTACAATGTTCTCAACATCTGAAATATTTTAGTGACGGAGGAATTAATCGTCAGTTGTCGAAATACCAAGTTCATCGCGAAAGAGTTAAAAGTGCATGACTGAAAAACCGATAAATATCAACCTAACTAACAAAAGCATTCCTAGAAAAAAGCAGCTAGAAATCGACTTTTCGTGATTATTCAATGTTTTTCATCAATAAGCAGACACGAGGTTGTTAATATAGAATTTATTAGAACACAATTGCTGACGTTTCGGCGGTTTCGCCTTCTTCAGAGCCTGGAAAGGTCAAATTGAGATGTGATCTACTCAGCCAAACACTTTCACAACCCTAGCAGATAAAACTTGACAATTCGATTTGCATTCGCATAAGGAACAGCTTCATTCAAACACCTACCGTTTATTTGTTGTAAGTATTTAAGTTAGTTGGTGGATAGCCGCCGCACAGAGTAATACATGGTCGATAACTGTGTCCATGTCAGGTCATTGGATCAGCCTGAGGTATGGCGCCAGGTCACGCGTGATGACAAGACACTCCTCCTTGCGGTTCATTTTTGAATTTTTGGCATTGATCCAAAACGCTTCAAGAGTTTTACGCGCTGATGTTTTTGATTCCTGCGTAAGGATAGTGACTCCTACC
>UYYA01000380.1:0-63147 GCA_900624975.1 Angiostrongylus costaricensis
CCCCACCATAGACACCTGCGGTCCAGAGTTTTGCAAATATCTCAGCAACGTTGTGGTTGTATTTCGCTTAGTAACCTGCCATGAAAATTATAGAAGGCAGAAAACAAAACGTTAAACATGATGAAGAGAATGTTAAGAGAAAAAAGGGAAAAATTGTAGAAGGAAATTCCAGAAAATCGTTTCCGCGGAATATGATGAAAAAAAACCATTTAGGTGAAGGAACTTTACGGATAGGCAGAATTCGACCTAGGCACTTAAGCGGAACGGTTGAGTTAGGCCACCACTACGTCTTAGACTACCGTTTCTCCCGCGTCCATTCGTTCCACCAACTTTGTTCCGATTCAAACGGTGGCGGTTCCGACTGTTCATCGCCAATCATCACCAGTCGTACTAGTTCAGATGACCTTAAAAAATAAAATGCTGTGTAATCAACATAAAATTTCCTAAAGTTGTGCAATTGCACTAGAAAATTCCGGTTCAAATGTTGGAGAAAGTGCATCCGATGAGCGCCATCTGTCGATAAACCATCATTGACATCGATCGCTGGTTTCAATAAAAACCCCGTTATGACATCACAAAACGGGCCACATTATGTCAGTCATAGGAATCTCATGAATCGCTCGCATATGAATATTTTACTGTGATTCTGAGAATGACAAAAAGCCTATCATTTTTCTGGAGTTCGAATGGCAGTTTGAGAATCCGGAAGTGGTTTTATCACAGCGCTTATCGTTCTTCACGTTCGTGTTCTATTACGGTGGTTGTTTATCGGCAACTGTAATTCTTTTCATATCATTGTTCCGACTTGTGTAACAAAAGAAACAACTTTCCATTGTTTTCATCTCTATAGTGAATGTTTTGCAATACATTGATTTTTGGAGATACTCTACATGAAATCATCTTAGCCGTTACCACTAGAAGGGGTCAGTCGACGGAGAGCGATAATTTCTGAGTGACTTTATTCCGAGAAAACTTTTTGCCAGTAGATTTACAAAAGTTTTGAAAAAGTTGGGCAAGGAAGGCAAAATGAATGACTAGTATACGGAACAGAAAAAGTCAATGGGAAAACTCGAAAGACTTCCTTCAGAATTTATACTACGGAAGGAATTTTTGATGACCCGAACTGGTTCTCTGCAAGGGAACCGCTTACGCAAAAACAGATGGAGCCGAGCGTTCTAATAGACAACGATCTGTTGCAAAGAGGAAGGACTTATGAATTATGTAAAAGTACTGTTTCTATACTACTTCAATGAACGTTACCATCTCACCTTTCACAGGTATCATCGCAACGATAACGACTCTTCGCTTTCATAAAATTACGTCCACCCAAATCCGGAAAATTCCTACTGGCTGTGAGGATGTCAGGTGCCATGTAGATCTCATTGTATACACCGCTATCCTGTAAGTTAAGATACAAACACGATGAAGTACACGGAATGAAATACGCACTTTCAGAGTCTCGATGAGCGCTGTCGGATCGGTTTCACCACAAGCGTTGACGGTTGTTGGCGGAGCCCAGTGAACAGTCGACGGAACTGAAATCACTGCAACCACTCGCACAGAAAAACGAGAAATCGTGGAATTGCAAGTTTCATTTATCTGCAATTGATAATAATCGCTACTTAGGAAAACAATTTCTAGTCTGCCTGTGAACATTTAAGTTACGGCCACTCATCCCCTTCAAAGGATCGTTCAGATTTTCGAAAAACGATGTTTAGAAATGGTTGTGATAGAGTGAATGATAGATTCTCGTGAAAAAGTGTAAAAAACACCTTAGGACATTTTCCGGAACTTTTTTTGAGCGCATGGTTAAAAACTTCGCAAATACATTGATCAGCGTTCTGTGTGTGCCCCACCCTTTCCTCAACCACACCAATGATTGATATTTTCACAGACTTCCTAGACTATTTCTAAAGAGGAAAACTTCTGTTCGTCGCTTTTAGCCTTAAGCTTTGCCAGAGTTTCCAGATACTAATTTTTGATTTAGCCTTTTCCTAGAGGCTTTCACGCTAGAACAATGTTTCGGCGGTGGCCGTTATGACGGTTAGTGCAAATCTGTTTAGAATGCTTTTGGTTGCCTACGCTGGAAGAGCGGACCGTACATCCCAACGTCTCCGGAAGGCTTGCGAAGACGGAGACGACGGCTGTTTCCGGTGTCGCAGTGGTGACCTACACTAATCCAGAATGACGTCCTCGTGTTCCAATGCGATCTGGTCCAGAGACGTGTTTGTACGAGTACACTCAAAACTAAGTTATGGCAGAATATTTGACAAACCTGAAGTTCGATTTATTCGAGAATAATTGTAAAATTTTAACACGTGGATGATGATAAGCCATATATAATTTTTCTCATTAGAAAAATATTTTTTTATAAACAGTTTTTTTTAATAGAGAAAGATTTTCATTGTACCATTTTCACTGGATCGTTTCCTACTCGACGTGTTCTTTCCTATCAAAGTTCTCTACAAGTGATCAAAGAACTTAAGGAATTATATAATTCAGTCATAACAAAATAACAGGGAAATAATGAAAAGCTGAGAGACAGGCGAAATGAAGGATCGGCATGGTGTGGTGGTGGACGCGATGGCCTCCTAAAAGGGTAATAGCGTGTTCGATCCCCACAGTAGACACCTACGGTCCGGAGTTTTGCAAATATCTCAGCATCATTATGGTTGTATTTCGCATACTACCCTGCCGTGAAAAATTGTAGTAGGCAGCAAATAAAAAGTTAACGTTAATAAAAGTAAAGTTTCCTCCCAACGGTTTACCGCCTCATCGTGACTGGGAGGTGTTCCTGGGTGTCGGACTGCGATGTAGAGTGGTGGATTCATCCCCGGCAGGCTCTCCCAAGCTGGGAAGGAGTCCGGGGATTCTATCAGGAAGGCTAGGTAACAGTAAACCAATACCAGGATCTACCACCGTCCTGGTATCAAAGTCGCATGGTGGTAAATCTCCCTCTGATCCACAAGGGCTGCAACTGCCTGTGGTGGTGACGACCTGGGGCCGACTTTGGCCAGGCTGACCTCGAGACTCCAGGAACCACAATGGCTTAACCAGTAAATCTCCGAAAAGTGGAGACTATGCTGGGCCCACACAACCAGTGAGGACAGGCCATTCAAATATCAAGTATCAAGTAAGTAAATTAGAGGATGGTTTCTAAAGAAGCGAGATAGGTTCTTTACCTCTACAAAGAGCCATTTGTCCAACAAATCACTTTAGTTCGCGCTAGGAATTCTCAGAGGTGAAGAGTTCGACAGATGAAAATACCATCGAGTCAGCAGAACTCCATGCTCATCTGGCTCGCTCCATTTATTAAAGTGTTCTATCACACATTACTATTCAGTAGCCTTTCGGCAATGGAAGTCCCCGTCATTCAGCTCAGTGGACGTTCCAATGAAGTCATGTCTTATTGTTGTATGTATAAATACCTGAATTTATAGTTGAAGTGTCGACGGTGTTGGAAGTCGTGACAGCGGCGGTGTTACCCGTGTTCTCCTGCGTTGTAACACCCGGTTCAGACGTGGCGCTGTAGGTGGTGCTTGGAACAGAACGATGTTGGACGAAATCAAAGAATCGGGTCGGTTCGACGATTGTCGAAGAATCCTTGTCTGGTTGCCAGATTCGAACACGAATTTGTGCAAAAGCTAGGCAGCAACTGAACAGTAGTACTGCCGGAAGAGGCACTGCCCACATTTGCGATGGTACAGACAGGCCAGCCGGCGGCAGAGACACTTCGCCTGACCATGAGGGAGGAGCTAGAGCACCTCGAAGGGACACGGCTAAACTGGGAGAGCGGTTGACATGGTAAGAAGATGTGTCCGTGCTGGTTGGGGAGTGGTCGGTCGATGAGAAATCGCAAAGGGAGCGTTCGAAACGGGGGGACGTCCAGCGAGGCTTCGGCGAGAGTGTGTGGCCGGCGGGGGCGCTACCAGTATAGAGCGTACGGCTGAGGGAGGCGCGAGGCTGGCGGCTTTCGGGCAGAGAGCCGAGACCGCCAGTACGCTTCTTCTGGGGTAGAGGATCGATAGTCGGAATGCGATGGTGCTGCGGGCCGGCTGGGCCCGCTACGCCCCTACTTGAGGCCCCTCACGAAGCCCTCATCGATGCATTCGGGCCGATGAGCATCCGTCCCAATAACACGGTTTGTGATCTGTGCTTTATTTGGACGATTCGTCATCAGGTCATTCCTCGTGTGCAATGAGTTATCCAGAAGTGGTCGTTGTTCTGCCGGCTCTCGTGCTTCGAGAATGTTGGCGCTGACTAATCGCATAAGGTTTTCCTGCAAAGTTGATTAGTTGCGCTGCACTTTAAAACTTTTTTAAGCACGCTGTATTTTTAAATGTGTTGTTGCTGGTGACAAAAATACTATAGGAATGGCGGGAATTTTGAATATTTGTTTTATTATCGGCAAAGATATAAACATTCGTTGGTTTTTTCTCGACCAACTGAAGCAGATTAGTTAATTAGCCAGATTTTCGAATTCATCCACATATCATACGCTGTCCAATTTTCCCATTTCTATCGTATTTGATGTAGATACTATCCTAAGAATCAAAGATACCACCTGGATATTTCAGCGATCGCATGTTGTCAGGTGAGCCGGTAATCTTGATGTCAGCTTTTTTTGTTTCTTCTGTAGTTGGAGATTTTTATCCATGTTCTTAATTCCGCTGATTTTTCATAAAGGTAGAAAATTTTGGCACTAATGCTAATGTGCTGTTTGAGATGAAGAATGAAGTTCAGGCATTGCTGGTGAGTGAGGGCAAAGCAGAAGGCGCGTTTCTGGAGCGACTTCGGTGCCTCGGATGGCAGGTCCACGTCGCCACCGTGTCGCAGGCCACCTGTTCTGTCCAGCAACTTCGGCCGATTTTGCTCCTTCTGGATAGCCACATTCCCGATCTACCCACCCTGGCTAGGTTCCTATTCATCTATCACTTATCAGTTTTTGGTTGCTTGCCGATTTACTAATGAGTGGATATGAATGGAAATACTATTTCGAGGTTCTACCACTAACGTCACTGCCCTCGGCTGTATTTCTTTTTTCTTTAACATTTAGATATCCCTATCCCTATCATCAGTTTATGGTTTTTAACAGAAAGTTTAAAATCGTATTGGTACTCATTTTAACTAGTCCTCAATAGAAGCTATATAGTTACGATTTCTGCTCAGTTCTGTTAGAAAGTTCTACCTGTTCTTCTAGGTTCTGTTAGGTATTACTACTGAAATAAGACTAGATGTAAAGCAAAACAGTCTAGGCGTTTTGCCCACTTGCATTGGATTCACTTTGAGTCTTTCAACGAAACACGGATGATCATATAACACCCGTCGTTGTTCATGAATATCTGGGGTTCCAATCTCTGAGACTCTATCATCGTAGAGTAAGACCCCCAAATACACGATGATTCGATGCTTTATCTTCCCGCTTTTGAAGGACTTATTCGTTGAATAGTGTGGAAAATCGCATGAACTCCTAGTACACACAACGTGGAGTTCCAGCGATAAGGCCGTGTGGGATTTACTGAGTGTGGGTTGGGTTCTTCCGTGCAGAGGTGCACTTCGATGTACATTTCCTCTTCTTCGTTGCTCCGACTCGTTTTGTGTCTGTCCCTTTCATGGGTGTGTGTATGCATCTGTGTGGGTGGTGTATGTGCTTCCATCAGTTTCGAAATATCGTCACAATCATCCGTCTGTGTGCATGCGCTCAGTAGAGTGATGCTTCTTTGGCATGTCTATATATATATTGTATGTAAATGTGTATATGTGTATGTATGCATACGTGTATATGCATGTGTATAGTGTCTGTGCCTGTGTCTATCCTTGTCCAAAGTACGATTTCCGATAAATTGTCGCCAATTTTCCCACATAACGATGAAAACGCTCCTCTTCTTGTCCCGTGTTTTTCGACCGCTCTCGCCTTCATACTGTAATTCGTAGCATTGTGTTTCTTCGTCGCGCTCACGTCTCGTCATTCGTTATAGCTGCTTGTGTATTCAAATGAATCCTGGCTGCCCTTATCTCGTCGTTTTTATGAGCGCTCTGACTTGCGTGATGACGCACTTCGTTCTGACGAATTGCCTCGCGATCTTTGACGCTAGTCACATTAGTTCTTGCACCATCTCCATTCAAAGGTACGACGGCGAGAGCATAACATAACTGAAAAGACCCAAGTGAATATTGACGGCGATAAAATTGACCTCAGATATTGTTGTGGGCACTGAAACGACAATAGCTCCTTTATGGATAACTATAGACTTACGTATAGGGAGTGGTTAGAGGTGCTGTGCACCACACGAGTGGCCCTTAGTTTGACGTCGCATCCCACGTTCACCAATACTTTCACTGCTGCGGGGTGGGCTAATTAGTACCATACTTGTCTGGGAGGATAGCAGCATTGACTTGTTGATTCGGTAAGCCAACGCAAATCATTGTATAGACCAGTTGTGCATTTGAGCACTCTAGCAGTGCTTGATAAGGTCGAATACGTGATGCTTTCGTCAGTAATTGGTGAACGCCGAACGCTTTCCTTCTTTGATTCTTCGTGGGCACGTAACAATTTAAACTTACTGTGAGTGCCCTTGGTGCGTCTTGATGTTGGTACATGTGCATGTGTGTGTTGTGTGCTAGCTGCACTTCTGCCTTTTCTGAACTTGTCCATTACTTCCGCTGGAATTTATTTGGTAGTCCGAAGTATGAACGCTATTAAACGATTTTTCGCTTACTTTATTCCTAATGCGTAACTGAATAAGTCTATCTCAAGCGGATTGGTTCTGGGAAGTCCAATGTACTGTCGGTTTGGTATCGATGCCATGCCATCTCTTGACGATATGACGATGAAGACTGTCAGCACTTATCAGAAAGTGCATAAAACCATCAAGTCAAGTATGTAACTGCGTCGGGTGTGGTCGACGAACTATTTTCAATCCTTGAGAAGTAGTGCTCTGGTGTCGCGTCGATTCGCAAGTCGCTTAACCTGCTCTGTGTCTTCGGCGTTTTGACTCTCGCCTTCTGGCGCTCTTCTCTTGTTGTGCGCGTCAACAAAACCGGTGGTACTCGGTTACGCTCAACCCGTGAAGTTCGGAGTCAGCCGGCTGACGTGAACGGCTTGCTGACGACTGGACGAGGATCTGTGGGGTAGAGAGTCTAGAGACAGGTGTTAGAGTGAAAGGAGCGGAAACAACCGAAAGGCTCTTGATGTTCACATTATTTCAGGAATCTCCACTCATCCACTAGCGAGGACGTTTTCTTCGTCGTCATTGCTGACAGGTTAGTATCTGTTGCCTTTTTCGCTTTGAAATTTGTTATAAGCAAAAAAAAAAAAGAAATCGCATAGATTCTGTAAAGAAAGAGACGGGTGTTCTGCAAGTATAACGCTTGTTCTTCATCTAGTAGATCTATCACAGAAATGCTTTCTTAAACGTTAAAATTAGCTCCGATTGGCGAAAAACACCTGGTAATTGCGTTTTTCCTTGCCCACCTCGTTTTTTCTAAATAGGGATATAATGAAATTCCAGAAAAATATATAATAGTTAAGTAGTCATCGAATCAATAAAACGGCAAGCGCCAACCAGTGAGTAGGTTTCTTCCTCTTGTGGGACTGCCTGCAAGGCTGGCGTTTTGCTAGAGAAGGTATTGGTTTTTTCCATGGCATCTTGAAAGTCGAGCATTCAGTGGATGTTCAGGAAGTGCTGGAGCTATGTGGAAAGTCTAGTTAATCAAGAAAGGTAATGAGCCGGCAGATAAAATCTTTGGGAGTTTTTTTTCCTTTGGAAGAGGTTTAAACATATGGACGAGTTTTCGGGATGTTAGAAGTTGTGTTGGGTGTAAACATTATTGTTTTCTTTTGCTATTTTAACTCATTCTAAAAGAAACAACGGTTTTTACTTTTTCCATTGTTAATCAATTTTCATATCGGCTTAGTAGCAATACGTGAAATGCTTGATCAGAGTGGTACCCATGATTTTGAACTGAACATCGGTTGAAGTCGTAATACCGTTGTTTACGAACTCAGGGATTGTAAAGGCACTTTTAGAAAGGGAGAGAGAGAAAGAAACTGTGAGGTGGGAAGGAGAAGAAAAACGAGAGAAAAGCTGGGGAAGCAAACAGATAAATAAGCTATTATCAGCGGACGATCACGACTATCAGTAAGAATAATCCTGTGTATAAGAGCATCTCAAGGTGAGTATCCTTCATTCGAGAGATGTTCCACTGAAGAGGATCCGGTTCGATACACGACAGAAACACTACATCGAGAAGATGAGCGGCTGAAGACATCGACTCGGATCGTCGAGTCCTAGGAAGACGAAGACGTCAAAACTTTAGCCGGAATAAATATTGGGAATAACCTGGTGCTAGCTTATCAATGAAACAAGGTACATTGATCATTATAGGTTGAAACCGATGAAAATCGGTTTACAACGATAAAACTGGAGACTTGTTACATTGGGTGTTTAAATAAGGTAATGCTGAGATATTGGCAAAACTCCGGACCGCAGGTGTCTGCGGTGGGGAACGAACGCGCTATTGTCCTTTCCTGCCGATCAATGGAACTAGCTGAGAGATAGGCGAAACGAAAGACCCGCATGGTGTGGTGGTGAACGCGTTAATCCCCGGAAAGGGCAATAGCGTGTTCGTTCCCCACCGCAGTCACCTGCGTTCCGGCGTTTCGCCAGTATCTCAGCATTATCTTAGTTGTATTTCACATGATACCCTGCCGTTAAAAATTATAGTAGGCAGTAAATAAAAAGGGTAAGATTGTGTGTTTAATTTGAGAAAGGTGGATGTGGTGAGATCAAGTCGTTTTCATAACGACTAACGTCAAGCGCAAATCCCCACAGATTACGAAGGAATTATGTTAAATGAAGAGCTTAACTTCAAATCTAACCTGTCACTTGGGAATGAAAAATGCCTTCCGCCAAAAAAGTCGTGGATGTGTTTCGCCACACTCGTCTTCCTTCTATCTCATTATCAATTCATTTTAGGCCGATCGGTGAGAAGCGGAGGAAGTCGTTGGCACAGGCGAATATCGTTCACGTCAGTGCTTTCACTAAACTATGCTTCGACTGAAGTTTAATTTCACAGAGACAGGCGAAACGAAGAATCCGCATGGTGTAGTGGTGAACGCGCTACTCCCCGGAAAGGACAATAGCGCGTTCGTTCCCCGCCTCAGACACCTGCGGTCCAGAGTTTTGTAAATATCTCAGCACCATTGAAGTTTAATTTCACAATTATTTGATTTTTAGAGAAGCAAATTGATTCTGTAGAACTCATTTTAGAGGTCTCGTTCCTTTTTTCTTTTGCAAAAAATTACTGCAAAAATTGTCTAGAGGGTTCAGCACTTTCTGGTTTTCGCAATACATTCTGTGTTTTTTCACTAATCCATGGTTCGCCTATATAAAAACACTTTTATCACTGCAGTGATCGTCTAAAAATTTGTCCTAGAAAGGTTTCGGAACGATCAATTTTTGTAGGCTTTGACTTTTTCCTTTCTCTTGAAAAATAACTTTACGAAGAGTAAAGTTTGTATGCTACTCATTCATTACTATTGACAATGTAAAGACATTCCTACTCTTTCGCCACAAAAAATCCGTAGCTTCTTTCATGTTTTGCTTTGAAAAATTCGTTGAAAGCTAGAAATCACCTCAACGTCATGTCGCCTAGTTGGTGGAATCAAAAACTGAATCTTCTGAAGGAAATTGCGCCTTCCAACGCGATTGGTATTCTGAGTGTTTACTTAACTCTGATACTGACATGGTATGATAACGCCTATGTGAAGTGCTTCTTGACCACTACACAGCTGGTACAGCAAGTGACCCGTTGCTGACAAAATGTTAAGAGTAGTGCTCAATGTTTTTTGCAGGCCGTACAATGGTCGTCCAGGGACACCTCGTTGGTGGAGTTCGTCGCCCGTCTGGCGAATCGGATTCGCGTCATGCCGGCGCTGTTCGCCATTCTAGACGAGGTTCGCTTTTGAAGCAGTCGTATACTGGTTGCTAATCGCAACTGGTCTTCACAGTTTTTCATTCTCTTTGAAATCCTCTATTGCTCATATTTTTTTCATTATGGAATATATTGTGTAGGTTTTTGAATACTAAGAGTTAAGGATTTCAAAGTTGCCAGGTAAGGGAATCATACTAATATGTGCTTTTTTTGTTCCCATTACAGGCGTCCTTTTTTCCTCATGTTCATTTTTTAGCAACCTTCCACTCCATTTTAGGCTTCTCTTAATTCTTGGCGTTCTTTTTTTCCAACAATATTTTCGTTAGTGTCTATTTTTTTCCTGGTCTTGTTCGACTATCCAGAAAAAACGTGTGCGTGATGAAGAACTCTCAAGTGAGAAAAATGAGCTCATTTTTCTGATAGGTCCGTCAGCACGAATCAGCGTTGGAATCGATCCGTCTCCGTCATTGCCTTCCTCGTACGTCAAACTTTATGTCCTTTATGTTGCGATTTTTCTCCTGCATCTAGATTTACTGCGGCAGTCAAGTCACCCTAATGGCCCAGCGCTTGTTAGCCATGTCTGTGAGGACTTTTAGGCATGAAGATATGCAGCACAGTCAGTCATCAGCGAGTTCGGACAGTGCCGTATAATCGCGCTCAGTACTGTTAACCCATTGACGCCACATGATCTGTACACCTAACAGAAAATAACTTAATCATTCGAATTTAAACAAACATACCTCAGCTTATGATAAGCTTTATTTTTTACACGGTCCGTTTTCATATCTATTGCGTGGATCACGGCACTTCTCCCATTCGATTTCTTTCTTGGCATCCACCATCCACGCAAATATTCGGAGTCGCCTGTTGGTTTAGCTACTGTTTGAGAATTTTTGCTCATTATTTTTCTTTCCTTAGGTTCTTTATGGATGTTAGTGAGTCCGGGTCGAGTCGATATTCTCTGTCTGAAAACTATACAAGGGATAGCCGCCCTTGGACGTGCTTAAGTCTTGTGAACTGCATGAAGCTATTTAGGCAAGTCTAATGCAAATTCCCTGAACCTGGAAAGATGGGAGGTTAGGCTAGCCACTCGGGGTTGAACCAGGCCTTGATTGTATTAAATGACATCACTAAATGTTGCGCTTATCATCTTTAGATAAGGAGTTTGCCTATTACTAGGCAAAGAAATTGTTGCTGTGTTTGAATGACATCTCCAACTTCTGCAGTTATGCAGCGTATTAAATCCCAACGACATCACAGAATAACCACCTTTTTGAGATGTTCTAATTGCAGTTATGCAGTAGCAGTTTTCTTTGTGAAAGCCAGTAGAGCATATAAGTATGGTTGACGTAATGAACCGAGCTAACACCCGCTTCCTCAATGACAATTTCTTTCGGCAAGTTCTCCGTGTATAGTTGGAGACAAGGACATTCCAGCACATTGTAATGCAGAAAAGCCGTCCATTCTTCTACAGTTTCTAAAATCTTCTTAGGAAGTGTTGCCTATATAGTAATTATGATTAGTTGCCAGTCGTTTTGTGTGAATCGAATTCATTTCATGGTAGAAACTAGAGTTTCACAAATGCTTTTGGTCCGTCGCAATCATGGTATCATTTCTATCACCCTTTTACAGCCGTATTCACCGTGACTTGAACTAATTTGGAGTCGTTTACAGTGAGGAGGATTATTTCGTCGGATTTAATATTTGAAAAGAAGGAAGCTGAAGGGAGATGGTTAAGGGAATGTGTTGGGTTTCCAAGTGGTTTTCTTGTTGAGCTCAAGGCTCGCTGCGGTGATCCATTGTCAACTATCGGCTGAAATACGGCTGGCTGCAACCAGCTGAAATGAAATCTCTTCTTTGCATAATCGAATTCATTCCCATAGAATAGAGCTGCCGATTTTTGTTCTCCGCCTGAAAATCAGAGTATGGCTAGCTGTCATGACGAGGCCGTACAACTGACACTTTACAGGCTGATCAAGCAGTTGAGGTGTGCGACGAGTCGAAGGTGGTGCAGTACGTGAACAGGGCCTATGAAAGTGTTACCGGTTGTCTGAGAGGAGAAGTTATCGGCAAGTTTGTTCTTTTTTATTTCATTCGTGATTTTCATTGCTTACATCACTTTCTTCACTGTCTTCTTTTTTTTTCCTTTTACTTACTCTTCTCTGAAACTATTGTTCTCATGGATATTTAATTGTTCTGAAGAGGGACAAACAATTCCATGAATTCGTAGAAGATCTTATCCGGAGGCAAAAATGTCCCAATGTAATCCTTCTTGTGGATTTCCCTGAGTTCAAACAACCTTTTCCATCTCTACAGTTTTTCTGTTGTCTTTTGAAACTTCAAAAATTCCCATCAAACTATCTAAGCACGGTTCGATTGATAATGTTGGTTTCAAATCAGAATTCGTTGGAGTTGAAACTGCAACAAGTACAAAGAAAAAAGCCAGTTGCAAAAGATTTCTCAGTGAAGTCAATGAAAATATTTCCTTGCATGGCTGCCTTGTTTTCACGTAGGAGACCCACATAGAATTTCCTCGTCATTACTTCTTCTAGTATGTTGGTATTTCTTTGATATTACGTTTTCGCCATACTGACAGCTATGACATCAACACTTCTGATGAGGACAGCTGTTTTTATTGGCATTCATTATACATGTTTCATGGTTACATGGTTTTTTTTACATCGAATCACGGTTATAGGCAACGAACATGCACTTCTTCTACACCTATGACATTGTCTTAGATAGCACCTACAAATGCGGGTTCCTACCAGAAAGTGGCGCGATAAAGTGTGGGAAAACAAGGAGCGCTATCCAGTCGAAGAGATAACGCTGTGCTATCGCGAATCTTAGTGCTCAAGGGGATTTTCGAATAAAAAAAAACAGCTACTGAAGAGAAAAAATGGTGCGAACGACGAACAAAAAAAGAAAAAGGAAGCACTACTCAATGGATTTTCGCATAGAATAAAGCAGAAGCTGAGAAGAAAAATGGGGTGATGAGGAAGCAAAAAAAGAATGGAGAAGAAACAGTAGACAGGGCAGTCTTTGGCTTGAAATATAAAACCATTCTAAAATATTTCCTTACTTGAAAATGATCATTTCGGCTTTTATTTCTGTTCATTTTTTCAACGGCTAGTGGCCCTTTCGCAAAACGTGGAAAATTAGTTGCTTGTGGAATTATTGTGCATTGATCAAACCAAGTTGTGCTAACCTCAGTTATTTATGAATTCTTTTCTTTTTTTTGGTTATCTAACCACGTACGAATCTTTATGCGAAAGTTACCGAGCCACCTAACGCGAAGTTACATGGCGAATCGCTATTTTATGGATGGGAGGAGCATCGGAGCACCGAGCAAAATTGACTTTGTGCTTTCTCAGAGGCGAAGGCTGAACAGATTCTCCATCTATGCTGTACCACATTGGTTTGCACCTTCCGCGTCTAAATGACCATATTCAAATATGCTTGCGTGTCTTTTGGTGTACAAACAGACTGTATCTTGCGCCTGGATCGGGGTTATAAGTCTGCAACCACGCGACAGAGAAATTTATGAGAGGCTACACGGAGTTACGTAGAACAAGTGCGTACCATGAGAACGCGACCACTGTATGAGTACCTCTGACAGAGTTGGAATCTTCATCAAAGTGGGCATAGACGTCGATAGATACCGTCGAGCTATTTAACCATAGAATAATTTGTTCATCTCGTCGGCAAGATATTCTACCGCGTTTTTCATGTAGGGAAGGACTTGAACAACTAGCGAACCTTAAACCAGTCTTCCCTTACGGGCCAACGAATTTGCGAGAAGCGTTCGATACCATGAGCATCTGTTTACCCTTGGAATGCTCATCAAGGTATAATATATATATATATATATATGTATATATATGCATTTATATAGGCATACATATACATATATACAGGCATATATATATACATATATATAGGCATATATATGTATATAGGCATATATATATATAGGCATATGTACATATACATATAGTCTATGATGACTATAGTGCACTAGTTAGAGGTATGTGGAATACACATCGGATAGTTCGCAGATCGTATCCGGAACCTTGGCCGTATAAAACCTTCCATCACTGCTTCCCGGCAGATTTGAACCAGACATGTCTACGAGAATAAAAACACTGAATATAGGCCAGATATATGTTCAGTTACTTCTACAGTGCTTGACGAAGTCGAATCCACGGTGCATCCCTCAGGGAATGATCAACAACACTGGAGGCTTTTTGCCGTAATGCCAGGCATAGCTCATGAATAATTCAAGAACCGTGTGCTATACTACCTGTATAACTATTATACCGTTAATTATCGGGTAACTAGAAGAGACACTAGTAAACCACATTCATTCTTGTCGTCCACGAAAGCTGCTTTGTTGGCCTCGTCGGCCCGAGGCATATACGGAGAACCGAGCACTTTTATTATTTCTTTCTTTTTCTATTTTTTGTGATAACGTAGCTGCGATAATTCTTATGATTATACCATGGCATAGCTTTACTCTTAATATGTTTTCGGATACAATTAAATGTCGAACTATCAGTTTGTAGGTCTTAACACTGAACTTCTCATGAACACCACCCAACTACGATATGTGGGTGTGAAGTAGTGGAGAGAGAGAACGTTATGTGATGCGTGCACCTTCGTTCCGTCACCCTTTCGACCTCGTCGGACACCTTTGTGCTACGTAACCCAAATGTAATTAATGTCAGCCTTATCGAAGTCTTTTTTGAGAGAGCCACAAGTATTCCATATCATGCAAGGGAGATGATTCGAATGTTCAATCTACATTCAGGTATTTAAGACATTGTTCCATACGTGAAGGTGTTGAAAGTTGGTTGGTGCGTGACATATCTTAACGACAATCTTCAACACCGCGTGGATTCCAGGGGTACTTGTCGGGAGTGCCTGCGACTCTGTCGTAAGACTTTTGGTGAAGATTGGATTGCGAATAATAGTAAAATAAAATAAACCGAATAAAAACGTGGTTTTCTTTGGGTCCTCAAGGCATTAGAATTCATCGAGTAACTTCCTCATGGTCAAATATGGATGTTACTGGGATTCACTCGAATATTACATCTAATAGTAGTCTAAAATCCGCTTGTGGTGTGAACACCATGGTGCTATTACTCATGCCGTGATACAATATCGTCCACATTTCAGTGGATAGAACTCACTACCTTGCATATGACTATGCACAGTAAGAGTACTACTACTCCGAAAGATCTTCCATAAAATGAGGTACTACCGCATTTTTACGTATAAAACCAAAATGCATGTTTCGCTTCATCGCCATCTTCTGCCATGTTTTCTCGGGAGTGACATAACGCATTATAAAGAGGCAAACTCTGCAAGTCAAAAAACCATCGCTTCCATAGGGACTTTACGATTTATTTCTACACTAATGTGGCCACGTTCAAGTTATCGATATAGGAGATGGTATATGCTGTTGACATTCTTTTAGAAGAGCAATTATGGACCACAATATTCACATTGTCATCCGTCACCTGTGTCGTTCTTTTTATTACCTGTTCTTAGGGCATATCCCAATAATTCCCACGATCGACTTTCTGTTAACTTCGGTATTGATCAAGTAGTTCTCGATATTCTTGTTGAGCAAACACGAGGTGTTATTTTATACTTTATTCCGTTGAAGCTGACGTTTCGGCGGTCGTGTTGTGTGATTTCCATTTAGATTTTCATCTTTCTGTTTGTGCTATCGAAGAGTTTGGCATAGCATACTGCATGTCAATATACCCTTCCAGGCTCTGAAGAAGGTGATACTGCCTCGTGCACCTCGTGTTTGCTCAACAATAATATCGAGAGCGACATTTCAGTGTTTCTACCTTGGGTTTTTTCAAGAAGGAAGCCTGGAGTCTGAGCAGATCAAGTGAATATCGTTTTTAGGGCAGCCTGAATCCGACATGAGGCGGAAGTCGTTGCCACGACCGCGCGATGACGGCGTCATGGAGCGCCGACGCAGCAACGACTGGAAATGCATCCGGGTGCCGACTAGCTCACAGAAGTTAGTGCTGTCATCGTTCGCATTTTTCGGGCTATTTTCTGCATCCATTAATGTATTATTCATGTGAGAGCGATTCTTACGGCAAATACGTTGGAGCGGTCGTCCTCATCTGTGTTTGCCCACTAATTTCTTACACTCTCACCCTTTCGTCTAGAAAATTCACTGACCTTCAGTTTACTCATGTCTCGTGTTCGTTTCCTTGTGTAATTGTTCAGTAACACACCGCCAAGCGTCATGATGCAGAATTTGGTCTCATAAAACAAGAACATTCCAGAAAAACTGTCAGTGAATTGAGCGCCATTCATTAAACGTAGTTTTGTTAAGTTTCCATATGAGGCAGAAAGTCGGTCATTTAGAGATATGGAACCTTAGGGAAATCATTGTCGGATTTTCTTTTACTTCATCACTTTAGGTCTATTGTCAATTCTCATATTGTTTTTGATTCTCCTAATTCAGCCTTATTTGAAATTCGATTCTCATTACTTTTCATAAACACCTGTCTGATATACAGCGAATGTCGCGCAGTGGTTAGAGGCGCCCTGAAATGCACATGACTTCGCATCCCTCAGGGATTGATTGACGCCGAAGGCTTTGTACTTTTTTACTTCTCTAGTATCTGTAAACACCCTTTATCAATCGAGTGTGAGGATGATTCTCTCACAGTGTCGAATTCATGTGGGGGTCCTCGTAGACATGGCGGTAACGTATGCCATTCCACCTTCTTCCTGAACTGAACTCGACTCTGCGGGTGACCGCGGGGCCGCCTCCGCTGTATACCTCGGGGATTCGCGTCGTGACGTCACACAGAGACGTCACGCGCGACACCACGGCGGGCATGGGCGTTCCCGGGCCATACCGCTTGGTAGTATGTACCATCCAGATACTCCCACTGCGCTTCTTATCAACCTCCGCTAACACCCGTGTATCGTATTGTCCACAGAACTTGCTGGATCCAGTGCAAAAGAAGGAACGTTTTCTTCATTGTTTAACAGCATTGTAGGTGATAAAAACTGTTTTTGTTGTTTTCGCTCTTAACCCTAGATAGGGCATGATAAGTTAAAAAAGACGATTTTGTTCCGGTGACATTCTGAACCTGGCCATCTACGGTACAATAGAACCGGAGCATCTGACCACATTGTGTTTCCATTCCTGCCCAAGTGTTTCGCGTTTATCTACTTTCAGAAGTTATTTAGGTTGAATTTAATGTCACACGTTTATGGTCTTTTTAATTCGTTACGGCCTTTTCTTACCAAAAGCAAAATTCAAAATTTCCTTGTTTTCAGTGGTTTCTATTGATCGATGTTGTGATTCAATTTACTGAGGTGTTTACATTAGTTAACATCATGTGGTTTACTAAAAAGGTAGGTTGTTGGCTCTCGAGCCACCATACCAGGAAATAAACAAGTCGGATGATGGTCGCTGTGTTTGTTCACTCTTAAGGCCGTTTTGGTCTGGTGTCATCCACATGACACTTGACTCGATTTGGCTAGTACGGTTCCTGGATCACCTGCTATGAATCAAAGACCGCTGGGATTAGCTCGACCTAAGATACGAGACGCAATATTTTTCCTGCTAATCTTTGTTCAAACTGTTCAATTCTAAAATGAGTTCATACTCAATCTGAGTGGCCAACGATTTCTCTATCTTATTAGTTGTGACTGACGTGAAGTAAGTAGTTGTTTCATCTGGTTATAACATAACGACTACCAGCAAATCGTCTAGTGTAGAGTTCCATAGCATGGTTGAGTTCAGTATCTAATGGTTATGGGCACGTGTGGCGCAGTGGTCGGAGGCGCCCTGCAACACACGTGGAATGGATCCACGCGCCCATGGCCCATCAAGCTTTTATCCCTTCGGTGTCGACTTATTGGTATCAGATTTGTCTGGGAGGATAGCAGCACTGGCTCCATACATCGGTAACCTGGAGTCATTGTAAACGCCAGATGTGCAATCACACCTCCAACGGTGCTTGAGGAAGTCGAGTACATGGCACATCCCTCAGAGGTTGATCAAAACTGAGAGCTTTATCCTTATTTATTATCTAGTCGTTACCAGTTTGTTTTTTCGCAACAGTTTGTTTAAGCCTACTTTTTCAGCACTCAATACGTGTACATGAAGAGGCGGAGTACTGATAGTGAGTTTATGTCATTTTCTGCAGATATGTAGGTATTCTGAAAAAACAAACAGGCAAATCATGAAGTGAAAGGTAAAAGCTTTTCATTTCTCGAAATTTCATGTGAATATACAGTAGTATAAAAAACACAGATGCACCTTCGCTGTAAGTGCAAAGTGTTTCCGCTTTGAGTGAAGACCCTACTTCCAAGATACTGTCGTACGGGCCTAAATTACTGAAAACTTCCGTGACCTTCCTTAACTTAAGACATTTACTGTTTTTCACTTGTATCAACACATTGAGTCTGATGTTACCACTAAGTAAACTCTTTTGTTGCATGAGTTTGAAACATGTTCGACTTTGAAGACACTAGTATCAGATTCGGCTATTGTGCAAAAACTGCAGAGGTCGACTAGAAATTTTTCGAAGAGTTTCGGCACCTTTGCATTTCATTTAGAGATCGGATGACTTCAAAGGCAGGTTGAATGAGGCTCAAGCACTTTTGTTTATGGAAACTAGCGTTTGTTGAGTGTAAACAATTAGACATTGATATCCTCTATCTTTTCTAGCAGCTTCACGTCCTATGTCTCATTTTCTGTCAGAATTAGTTATTTCAACGGATGGATTACCAATTACCAATCACCACTCGGATATTGCTTCCTGCGAATGACTTGTAAATCGGTAGTTTTGCCCAGAGTTCCATTTACATTCGCGAGCTCTTTGTCGTCTTTTTTCGATCATTTGCATTTATCTGAACTAGGGATTTAGCTAGTAATAACGGATTCGAGTACTTAATAGATGCGAGTGGTAGTGGTGTTTAGGGTTTTATTATGAGGTTGTAAATAAGAAGAGGAGATCGTCCATTATCTAGAACCGAAACGAAGCATCAAAATCTGGGTTCATTCCTCGGTGATTGTTCGACAAACCTCTAGAAATTCTGAGGAACGAGTGTTTTCAACCCCGGATCTTATAGAAACTGGAAGATGTCTACCTTGCTGTGAACATTGAAGAAACAGTATGCTGCCATTACTTGTCTTCAATTCTTCCCACCTTGTTTATTTTTTAAAACCTGTTTTCTGGCATTTTATATACACGCAAGTGTAGCTCAGTGGTTAGAGGGGTCGCGTCGGTAAAGTGATACTGAACTCGTCTGCTGGATTCTTCGTTAAATTGTTAACTTGGATTAAACTAAGAAATTTGTGAATAGCATTACACCTATAACCACTATACTGTACACTCTCATCAAAATCTAATAATGACACAAAATCACAATTTAATCGGGATAGTTTAGCGTCGATTTATCGCGATGTCTCACTGAGAAGCGTTCGATCACAGGTTGGTATGGTCGAGGCTCCCATATCCGAGGTAAATGTTTTCAATAGCTTCTCACACCTTCCTACTTCAGAAGAAGAGTTTATTTAATTTGTTCACGAAAATGAAACCTACACTGAACAAAGCATATGATAGTTAAAATATGGTAGCGTAAAACGTAAGAAATTTAAAAGAGAAGGCTCAGGTTTAAGTGAGAAAACATAAGGGTGTATAACATTAAACATATTTACTTATCACAGTCGTCATCGTTAAGGCATTACGTATGTTATGGAGAGAAGGTTGAGAGCGGATGTCGCGCGGTGGTTAGAGGTGCCCTGCAATACACACATGATCGTTGGTTTGACCCCACGCCTCGAGTTCATCGAGTCCTCCATCACACCGAGATCCGCAAATTTGTACCAGACTTGTATGGAAGGATAGCGGCACTGAATTAATATGTTGGTGTGTCAACATAAGTAATTGTATTGCTCAAATGTGCATTCAGTCAGCTCCGACGGTGCTTAATAAAGTGGAATACGTGGTACATCCCTTAGGGATTGATCAACGCCATGAACATCATTTTTATGGAGATGAGACGAAATTTCCAACCGCGATGAAGCGCATATGTCTTGTAGATTCTTCAATGATGTCATTCTTAGATGGGCTTCGAAATTGTTTTAATGTTGTACTGGACAATAAACATCCTGCTGGAGCCGGGGATGCGCGTAATTGATTAATTTATCTATACACTGGGAGCTTGGATGCTTGCTGTTAATTACTTGACTGTCCAGGTCTTCACCACCACAAGTAGTCGCAGCCTTTATGGATCAAAAGGAGATTTGCTACCATGTGACTTTGATAAGGGGACTGTGGTGGATCCTGGTATTGGTTCACTCTTAATTAGGCCTCCTGATGGGAACGCCGGGCCGCTTCTCAGCTTGGTAGATCCTGTCAAGGGGATGGTTCTCCTGCTGTACATCGCAGCCCGACACGCAGGAACACCTCCCAGCCACGATGAGGCGGTAAACCATTAGAAGGGAATGCTCGCTGTTATCTTAGGCATATGAGTTTTCTGTTTTTTAGTGGTAGAAATTTATGTTATTGAGCTACAATAAATCTCGCTTACTGAACATAACTTAGGAAGGCTAACCAAAAGATCTGGGCTCATTAGTAACGGTCTCCTTCTTCAACGATCGTTCGTAACTAACGTTGAGCGCACTGTAGAAGGCGCTAGACCCAAAAGTGCATTACGATAGTTTGCAACGGCACTTCAAGATGGTGACTGTTAAAGAAGAAGAACTGAACTGAGATGAAAAATGTCTCATTCGAGATTTGAGTCAATAATAGGAACTCTTTACAGAAACTACTTTTGTTTGACATTCGCTTCGTGACATATGCTAGTATCTTTGGAAAAAGAAATCGTCTCAGATAAAGTATAAAGAAGATAAAAGAGGATAAAGCCCTCGGTGTTGAATACTTCCTTAGGGTGCGCCATACATTCGATTTTATCAAAGGTCGTTTGGAGGTGATTGAATGCATATCTATCTTTTACTCGCGGTGGCCTACCGGTGTATCAAGCCAGTCTTGCTATAATAATTGAAATTACGTAGGATAATATTATATAAGCGTTAAATCTTGGAAGAGGTTTGTAGAAGGGAATTATAATTTCCACTTCTGACTAACAAAATAGGCGAATGATTTTTTAATTTGATAGATATCTCGTTCATATTGATCCACAAAAACTATGGTTATGTGATCCTTCTAGAATGCATTGTTTGAGCATAAGCGCTAAGATTCTGAGGATGATGCTGGTGGCAAAGGTGAAGGATAATGAGCTACTAAACTAACAGTTTGGGTTATACTAGGTATCTACACTCATGTGTATCCATGTGGGATGTCCATCTCAACCGTCATTGGTCATACAAAGTATCGGCAGTTTTTTTGACATTCCCAACAAACCCAGTCGAAAGAGAGACAAGTACAGACAACTCAATTTGGAAGCTGTTTAAACGTGGCATCCTCGTTTGGATCGGGGCCCGTCGACTGCAGCGAGAAGGGTGATTGTCTCGATGGAAAACTCACTATCTGCTGGTGAATAAACAGTACTAGATTGTGTAGAACACGTCTAATCAAATACATTTGGCATGTACGCTAAAGATGTTGAGCCAATTTTAGGACAGAGTTTTCTGTTAGATAGAGTATCTGTTGGCTTGATCTCCTACATATCATTTGGATGGCTTATTGCCATAGTATTTCAAAAACCGACTTTCTTTTAACCTCACTATGACTAATCAACATATGTTTAAATTGTTGAGCTTACACGAGGCTGATAAACAAAATTTATTCGGCCAATGTTTCCACGTCTTCGTCTCCCTCAGAGCCGATGGACCGAGTGGATATCCACGGTCGTATTCGTGTTCTCTATGTAGCGTCTTCGTCGTCGTATCGAGTCGGATCTTCTTCAGTGGATCACCACTGAAATCAGGAAATTTTACCTGGCGATGCGCGTTTATACAGAGTGATTGTTGTTGCTATAATTGTTTAGTGATAACAACTTGTTTTTCCGGAGAATCTATCCTTCAGTAGTCGTATGATTATCAGCCAGCAAAAAGCGCAATATTTTAAAAAGCGGGTTCCCTTAAGCCTTGGTACGACTAATCAACATTTGTTGAAGTTGTTGAGCTTACACTAGGTTGGTAAATAAACTTCTTTCGGGTAAAGTTTCGACTTCTTCGTCTTCCTTAACGACTCGGATCATCGGTTCTGAGAAAGATTAACCGAATAAAGTTTATTCATAACTTTCGTGTAAACTCGAAAATTTAAGCACATATTTTGGTACTATTTTAATACGAGCATGCTCCATGGTTTTGATCTTTCTATTTATCCTTAACCATTGAAAGAACTATTTCTTAGACATAAGCTTGTAGGCTGATTACGAACATTTACGTCAGGTTTATTATATGTTCTCAGACGTGGATCCGTTCTTTATCGACGCCTTCTGTTCGCTGACATTTCTCGAGACTCACGATAAGTAGAGTTTTCATTTATTTCTGTTTGACTATTAAAAGGACGAAGGATAAAGCTCTCGGCGTTAATCAGTCCCTAAGGGATGCGCCATGCATTCGACTTCATTATGCGTTGCTGGAGGGGACTGAATGCATATTTGACCTTTACAATGACTCGCGGTAGCCTACCGATGTATCGAGCCAGTGCTGTTATCGTCCCAGACAAGTCTGGTACCAATTTACCAACCCCGGAGAGGTGAAAGCCTTGGTAAGCCTGCACTGCAGAGATCACTCCCATGTTTATTGCAAGGCGCCTCAGACCACTGCACCACACGCGCCCTATTTGACCGTTAGCAGTTAATTATTCTCTGAAAAATTCCTGCATTACGAAACTGCCAACAATTCTTCGCTGGTGAAGAACTATCTGTCGCTGATTCTCTGTACTGGGAAGTACCTTTGAGAGCCAGTAAATCGATTTAATTTACTGTCCGAACTTATGTTTGAGAAGAAACAGTTCGCTCCCACCATATGTTCTTCGGTCATTGTTGATCCATCGATGGGCCGGAAGTAAAAGCGAATTTTGATGGAGAACGCAAAGCAGTTCTCGTTTCTGTTAGACATTTCAAAATTGATGCCTGCTTTCCAGAGACCATCATCGAACTGACTCAGCTTTTTCTTTTGTGATTTCTAGGTGGCTGATAGTGGATAGTTAATGATTATTTGTTTCTCATCTTGACAGCAAGGTCAGTAATTAGTAGACGTGGGTTTATTTTTTATTTTAAAGTTCTCCTCTCTGGAAGGCCAGCGGATATTTGTAAGGTAGATAGAGAATTCTCTAAGCGAAATACAACCACAACGTTGCTGAGATATTTGCAAAACTCTGGACCGCAGGTGTCTATGGTGGGGAACGAACGCGCTATTATCCTTTCCGGGGAGTAACGCGTTCACCACCACACCATGCGGGTCCTTTGTTTCGCACGTCTCTCAGCTCTCACGCGTTACTCCCCGGAAAGGACAATAGCGCGTTCGTTCCCCACCATAGACACCTGCGGTCCAGAGTTTTGCAAATATCTCAGCAACGTTGTGGTTGTATTTCGCTTAGTAACCTGCCATGAAAATTATAGAAGGCAGAAAACAAAACGTTAAACATAGTGAATTCTCTGTTTGATAGAGAAACTCTTCATAGTACCCCACCACCAAAGGAGTTGGCTCTGGGGCAGCAGTTTTCCAGCGCAATATTACTGGTGCTTTTACGTCCGTGTGTATGTTCTTCACTCGATGTCGTTGGTTAACAGGATTCTCTTTGGGCGTGTTGTTCCTTCATCATTCTTCGTTGTTAGTGGTCCGAAATAATCTACATCTACATGCTCGAACGGTCGTGATCTTCCTCCTCTCCTTTTCTGGAAGGTCGTCCATCAATGGAATCTAAGGTAGATAGAGAATTCTCTATTTAGTAGAGAAATTCTCTATTAATGTAAGTTTAAAGTTAAAGTAATGGAAAAAGGTAAAAATTACTTTTGTGCTAAATGTGGTCTTACTACGAAGTAATCTAATACTTTTCGTTTTATGAAAGTTAGTGATGATTCACTTCAGGTTCTTTCGTTATTACGGGATGCGGCTGGACAGGTAGAAGGCGAAACTGCACAACTTGTGAAGGATGCTGTCAAGGTGATCCAAATTTGAGTCGATTTCCATGGAGATAGTTTTCGGATGAGCAAAATAACTAAAGAAAAGGAATTGTCACTTTGCCATGCCTTTTGTGGTATCGATTAGAAGACCTTCTTGCTTCGAAAACCGATGAAAATCTGAAAAAGCCGTAGACCAGTTTGTTGCGCTCGAGTACTGATTCATTTCCGGGTGAAGAGGCTGAAAGTAGTGATACAATAAGAAGTCGAACTTAACGCCGATGGTAACCAGTCGGATAACTAGCTCGCCATTACCGTAAGAAAACCTCATTTTACCCCAAGCCGATTCCTCTTCAACAGTACATTGTATTTCCATATCCGTTCTTGTTAATTATTTAATTCAACAAATTTTTCATAACAGAAAGCTTCAACGTGATGAATTCAACTACGAATACAGGTTCTCTCTTCACATGAATTGTATGCACCGTCGATTACTCGCTTTCGCAACAACGACAGAATCGCGACGCAGTACTACGATGGTCTCATCCGACTGTATCATCCGACGCGACATCGGAGGAGAAGCGTCGTCGACGCTTTTCGTGACAAGAAAGGTACCGTAATGTTATCTATCTATGTGGTGATCATCGTTTAGGAATGTTTCATAGCAATATGCATCGAACGAGGTTATTCGAATACTTGTTTTCTTTTGGTATCATTTAGTGGATTATTGAGTATTCACAGGTACTTGTTTATTTTCCTGCATAGAAGTCAAAAGCTCTCGGCATTGATCAATCCCTGAGGGATGCGCTATGCATTCGACTTTATTAAGCATCGTTCGAGGTGATTGAATGTATATCTGGCCTTTACAGTGACTCGTGGTGACGTACCGATGTGTCGAGCCAGTGCTGCTATCCTCCCAGATAGGTTTGGTATGGATGGTGAGCCTGGGTGCGGGATCGAATCCATATGTACATTGCAGGGCGCCTTTAACCACTATGCTACATGCGCCCATACATGATCTTGATACGGATATTTTCCCGACCCCGGAGAGATGGAAGGCCTGGCGAGCCACGGGCCCGGAGATCGATCCCACGTGTGTGTCGCGGGGCGCGTCCGACCACTGCGCCATACGGACCCCAGTTTTTTCCGCATAGATAGGGTATTTCTATTATGCTGTGGTAACTGATGTTCAGGAGCTGTTGTTTTGTGGATCTTATGAAAATAACTTCCAAAGAAGAATTTTGATGCGGCTATATCAAACGATTTTTCTTTCTACCTGCGAACTGTTTTGATGAACTGACACGAAGTTGATTAAGACGTGATTTGGTTTTAGCAGCTAATCTTTCACGACTTCGTCTTCCTCACAGCCGGATATGATGCACAGCGGGGTTCATGTCCTTAACAAGGTCACCTTAGTTGAGGATGAGTTCGACCATGCGGCGACTCACTTAAGAGCGCATCTTTGCCAAGTCAGTACCACTAAAATTACTCGTGTTTTTCCTGTCACAAAAAAAAACCACTTGCCAAATGATGATCCTGTTCTTGTTCCTCGATTGAGTAAGCAGAGGCACCTGAGTAGTTCATAAGTCGGGAGAAGACGACGAATGAAGTTTGAAGGGGTGAATGAACAAGTACAGAGAAGCTAATGCTCATTCGAGTTACTCGATGATTGGTGAGATTAAAGCTGCTAGTGGTTCGCCTTCGTTTTGTGATGGAATATTTAATTTTTTATTTTACGTGACCGGTTAACACATCTACCATGCCTATCGTAGCAGTTCTAGTATTCGATTCGTTTTCCTCACATTCGTTGTCCACAATGGTTTTCGGAAATTTCGAGTGTTATTTCGGATGCAGCTTGAGGATTTCATCTTTATGAATGTTGCAGATTGCTAGGCGAGTCGATTCACCTTCCACTCTTGGAAATTGCCGAGATTAGGCGTTCACACATAGATTCTGGAAGAGCTTTGGGGGAAGTTAGGAATTCGAACCAGCACCTTGCTTCCTGATGGACTGCTTCCCACGCCACCTCGTTTAACTACACAAACCATAAAATTGACGACAAATTAACAGATACGCATGGGTTCGATGGTGCGTCTCAGGCTCACCTACCCTTTCGTTCCTCCAGGATCGGCAAATTATAAATTGGTCCCAGATTTGTCTGGGTGTATGGCAAAACTGATTCTGTACATTGATGGGTCACCACGAACCATTATATAGTCTATATCTCAGCATCATTGAAGTTATATTTCGGAGCATACTCTGCTATAAAAAAGAGTAGGCAGTAAATAAAACGGCTAAGATTGTGGTTATAACTAGAGCCTCAGCTTAACAGGGTTCATTGCCGTTTTGGGCTTCCCAGATCAATCCCGCTGGCGGGTGATTGCTGATGGCAAAAAGATCGATAGAACTAGTTGAGAGACAAGTGAAACGAAGGACCCGCATGGTGTGGTGGTGAACGCGTTGCTCTCTGGAAAGGACAATAGCGCGTTCGTTCCCCACCGCAAGCACCTACGGTCCAGAGTTTTGCAAATATCTCAGCATTATAGAAGATAATACATTTAAGGAGGGTTGAAATCCTTTCAGTAGCACATGGCGAACGTCGACGAGTATCGGCGGACGTGAAGAATGCGCTGGAGAACGACACTGATTGGTCTTTTGACGTGCTGTTGTTAGAGAAGGTCACCGAGCACCATGCCCTCAGTCAGATCGGTCTGAAGGTGGGGTCATCGGTTTTAAAAACTTCCGAAAAATTAGCTCACTGGATGTTAACTACTGCGTAGACTCTTATTCATAGTTGAGAATATGGTGAAATGGGTTTCGGGCAGTGAAACCTGGTAGTTCAAACAGCAACAACAGAGCAAGCTAAGGAACATCTGAATGAGACAAAAACTGTTCGTTTTAGATTTTCGAACGGTGGAAGGTAGCTGATTCGCTAGGATGCAACGAGGATATCTTGGAGCGATGGCTGTGCACTATCGAAGCCCACTACCACGCCGAAAACGCTTACCACAACGCCACTCATGCGGCCGATGTTCTTCAGGTACTGCTTTTAGAATTTTGTTGTTTTTGTAATACTAAATGAACAAATCAGTAAATCGTCCGTAGCCAAGAACACGTGTGCTTATCTGACTTGAGTTATTCTTACGACATTTCGATGAACTCTCCCCACAAGTAGGTGGATTAGAGTAATTTTCTGCAGGCAACGTCGTACTTTCTCGACTCACCTTCAGTCGCTGCGCATGTCTCGGAGAATCATGCCATTGCTGCACTTATTGCTGCTACCGTCCACGATCTCGATCATCCAGGTAGTTTTTTCATGGCAATTCACTTAGGTTGTCGCACAAGCATCATTATAAGTTGTTTTGATTGCAGGTCGGGGTAACGCGTTTCTTATCAACACGCGGCAGTCACTGGCCGTACTCTACAATGATCATTCTGTTCTAGAGAATCATCACGTGGCATTGGCTTTCCAGCTTACACTGCAACAGAATAGCAACGTACTTAGTTTCATACTTGTACACTTGGATGATCTGTCCTCACTGGTTGTGCGGACTAGCATAATTTCCATTTTTCGGAGTTTTGCTGGTTTAGTCACTGTGGTTTGCTGGAGTCTCAAGGTTAGCCCGGCCAAAGCCTGCCCCACGTCGTCACCACCACAGGTAGTCGCCGTCCTTGTGGATCAAACGGAGATTTACCACCATGCGACTGGTTTGATACCAGCACGGTGGTGGTTCCTGGTACTGGTTTACTCTTACTAGGCTTCCCGATGGAAACGCCGGACTCAGCTTGAGAGGCCTTACTGGTTGGATGAATCATCCGTCGTGCATCGCAGCCCGACACCCAAGAACATCTTCCGGCCACGATGTGTTGGTAAACCATCGGAAGGACTCAGCTTCATAGAATTCAAGAAATGGGCCATTTGGTTCAAAACTATCACCATGGCACACTTGGAGTCGATGGGGAATTCGCAGTGCATGTTTCTGAAGGTTTTGGATCCTTTTATGGACAGCGGTTGTTTTACTGCAATGGGAATCATACAGAAATTTTGTCTCGGATTGTTTGATTGTATTGGGGTGGGTGTACGTTATGAATGACCACAATTTTTCTCAGAACACTATTTCACATATTGCGAGAACTTTATTGAGCAGATTTTAAGGCCTGTTTGCAAATAGAATTTAGTGCTTAGTGAGTCTCATTCGCGATTAGGAAGCGGTTTCTACATTTCAGGTGAACATCTTCGGTAGTCTGTCTCGAGAGGAGTTCACTTCTATGCGGCATTCCATCGTCGAGATGGTACTAGCAACAGACATCAGCCGGCATTTCGAGTATCTTGTAAGGTTCAACAAGGTGAAAAGTTCTTTCATTAGCAACTGTTCCATTGTTTAATAACCGTATTCTTGAAGTTGAGATGTTTTCTAACAAATCCACCAAATAATCGTTCGTAGAAGCCTTCTTTTTTGCATTTCTTTCAGTCAGTCTTTTTACTCTAATAGTGCCATCAGTAATCACTCGTCAACGGTAACGATTTAGGGACCACAAATCAGTGTTCCCCACTGAACCCAGTTAAGCTGAGGCTGTAGTGAAAACCACAATGTATAACTTTTAAATGTTTTTTTAAAATTCCCTGCCTTCTATTATTTTTATAGCAGGGTATCAATCGAAATACAACCACAAGATTGCTGAGATATTTGCAAAACTCCGGACCGCAGGTGTCTGCGGTGGGGAACGAACACGCTATTGTCCTTTCCGGGGAGTAATGAGTGCACCACTACACTATGCGGGTCGTTCGTTTCGCCTGTCTCAGCTAGTTCTATCGATTCAGCTAGTTCTATCTTTTGTAGTTGCTAGTCGAAAATAGGCCTTCGAGTCAGTTCTCGGCACCGAGTAATCGCTAGCTTTTAGCAGAATGCTCGACTTCGTGAATAAATGCCACGCGGGAGTTTTCGTAGTAGCCACAAGGCAATACCTCAAACTTGGGTAATTAAACCTTTATATACATAAATGCAACAATAGTAACATGATAGTAACTATAGAGAAGTAATGGTAGAGGAATGAGACAAGTTAGAGCTCTGAGGTGCTAAGGCCTGTAGTGAAGTGAGGCTAACAATGAGGCAATGGCATTCAAACATTGTAATACCATTAACACAATATTAACAATAATAATGAGATTACAACGAAGTAGCCTTTGCTTAACCGTAAGCGATGCCGCGCCGCGCTGCGTCTATTCGCGGCCGGCGCGGCGGCTGAGGGAGACAGTATGCTGGGGGCGGAGGGAGGAGACTGTATGCCGCGGAGATGGAGACAGTATGCTGAGGTGGTGAGGGTTACAGACTCCGTGTTTCGGATGAGTGTTGGCGGTGCTATGGACAGTGAATGATGAGTCATCTACGGAACACAGTCAGGCGGCTGGTCGTGAATAACGCTATGTCAGCAACGTGAACTTTGAGCATCGATGGGTGCCACCATTGCCTAAGGGTAAGGGCCAGTATGATAAGTGGCTACAAAACTGATAAGCCTATAGCGGCTTAGCAGAATATATAGCATAAGTTGGCCGCTTAGCGGCATTGTACACATTGCGTGTACATTGTGGGAGGAATGGTACATGCCACCGATGGCGTTGCGAACAGAACGCATTTGGTAACACCCGCAACTACTGACATCGCACCGTAGACAAGCTGAGAAACAAGATACAATAATCTGCTGATTACTGAAGGATGAATGTGAGTGTGTGAATGAGTGTGATTGAATAAGAATGAATGACTATGACTAAGAATGAGTTGAGGTGATTAAGGATGATTGAGGATGTGGTTGTGAGGAGCGGATTAACCGCGCTACCGATCGGGGGTAAGGTGAGTGATGGCATGTCTCCGCCTTCGAAGGCACCTGGCTTATATCGGCAGCGGGAGCCGCGAGTGTATGCAACCGCGGTTAATCTGGATTGTTGATCCTGGACCGCAGTAGACTGTACCTAACTGCCTGAAACATCAAACGTCATTAGCTTCGTTGTTTCGCAAGCAAGTAGTAAACTGTTCTATGGTTACGCCTCCTTCGGATAAGCCATCGTTGGTATGCTACTGAAGTCAAACCTGAATCGCTATTGTGCCTGAAACGTTGAACATAATTGATCCTTAATACTGAAACATACAGTAGTAGAAAGATACAAATATATAGAAAAAAATAGAAACTATTCTGGGAATAGTTGCTATACTATCGATCTGTGCCGTCAACAATCACCTGTCAACGGGATTTATCTGAGGAGCACACATCGGCGTTGAACCCAGTTAAGCTGAGGCTGTAGTTGAATTTACAATGTTTACTTTTTTATTTTCTGCCTTCTATTATTTTTATGGCAGGGTATTAAGCGAAGTACAACCACGAGATTGCTGAGTTGTTTGCAAAACTCCGGACCGCAGGTGTCAGTTGATAGAACTAGCCGAGAGACAGGCGAAACGAAGGACCCACATGGTGTGGTGGTGAACGCGTTACTCCCCGGAAAGGACAATAGCGCGTTCGTTCCCCACCGCTGCTACCTGCGCTCCGGAGTTTTGCAAATATCTCAGCAGTCTTGTGGTTATGACTTTTTATTTACTGCCTAGTAATGGCGGGTTCGAATCTGAACTGGAATCTTAGTCTTGCGAAACCTCAACATCATTGTGGTTGTATTTCACATAGTTTTGGAGTAATTTGATTTGTTACCAAAACAACTACACCTCTCCGCACACTTACTATACTCGCCACTTTTCTTCAGATCTTACCTTTGCTCGAAATCTATACCTCCAAAGGATTGGAAAGAAATGTTTAAAATATTTTTTTATACGTTCTTGTGGACTGATCTTGTTGAGCTGATGCGAGGTTGGTATAAGTCTCCGTTGTTATTGTTGTTGTTGTCGTTGTCGTTGTTGTTAGTGTTGTTGGTCGATGGCTGACGTTTCGGCGATTTCGTCTTTCTGAGAACTTGGACATATTTTATACAAGAATGGTTTAATTATTTCGTATTCCAGGCATTTATTTCCATCCTTTTGAAGGTATAGATTTCGAGCAAAGGTAAAATTTGAAGATCATTGGTGCATACAGTAATTCTGTGGAAAAGTGTAGTCGTTTTAGTAAATAAAGAATAAAAGGATAAAGTTCTCGGCGTTGATCAATCCCTGAGAGATGCGCCATGCATTGGAATGCATATCTGGCCTTTACAATGACTCGCGGTGGCTTACCGATGTATCGAGCCAGTGCTGTTATCCTACCAGACAACTCTGGTACCAATTTTCTAATCCCGGAGAGATGGAAGGCATGGTGGGCCATGGCCGCGGGGATCAATTCCACGTGTGTTACAGGGCGCCTCCGACCACTGCTCTACACGCGCCCATCGTTTTAGTAATCAATCAAATTACTCCAAAATTATGTGAAATGCATCCACAATAATGTTGAGGTTTTTGCAGGACTCAGATACTAGTCCTGATTCGAGTGCGCGATTACTAGGCAGTTAATTAAAAGTTATACATTGTAATCGTTCATAATTTTATCCACTGGGGCTGCCTAGAATGCAGCAGTTGGCACATCTCTATTAGGGTGACCCATTCCACCATGTCTTCTGGCCTTGAATTCCAATCAGCAAGACGAAGAAATGCGCATTATAGGTTGAATATTAATATGGAGGTTTCTGAATGCTCTTTCAAGGAGCTTAAGTGTGACATCATTGCAGATGAACATCGTCGACGTACCCGATGAAGCGAGGGAGGGCAATTCTATGACTATCTGTAACATGTTAGTGAAATGTGCCGATATCTCGAACCCCACAAGGGAATGGTCTCTCTGTCAGAGATGGGCGTACCGAATCGTCGAGGAGTACTTCGATCAGGTTCCTTTCTGTTTTGTTGAAAACTTGGGATTTTATTTTTTTGATCCAAACTGAGTCTGCTGCTTCACTGAAATGAAGCATTCCAACAATAAAGTAAGAAACTTTGAAGAGAAACTTCGTTTATTTGTTCAAACGGTAACGATTTCATGAGGAGAGTCTTTGAAGAAATATCTCAATAAACTCCATTTTGAACGTCATCTTTTTTTTTTAAAGATCTCACGACCTTGTCGAGGGGTTTGGACTCATTTGAGTGATTCCAGACCCGGGAAGAACGCGAGAAGGGTCTTCCAATAACGATGGAGGTGTTCGATCGTTTGACTTGCAATGTTCCTCTCACTCAGTGTGGTTTTATTGGTACGTTGATGTAAGCTGGATATGATTTACACTATTCTATGGAGACGAAGCGTTCCACAGCTTAAACTGAGAGCACTTGGTCACGGAAATAATAAAAAATATCTCTTCAAATTCCAGAACAGAGGTGATCCGAAAGTTTGGCAGACATTGAACCTCCACTTTGACACGAATTACATTTACAACTTAGCCTTTTTATATATCTGTTGCCAAAGAATCTGGATTGATCTATTCGTCACATTGAATGCCACATGACGAACAACTATTATGTTTTTTCTCATTTAAGAATAGCGTGCAGCAGTATTCCCTGGAAATTGACGGCATTGGGATGAATGAAGACTGCGGGCGAGCACTTATGCATTCTACAGAGACTCCGCAGTTATGGGAGGACTTCTACGTTTCCTTGCCGGCTAATACTTTCGTAGTACCGCGGCGATTCGCTGAGCGTTTGAGCTGAATGTGGTGTTGCGGTAGAAAAGCATAGATGAAAAGATTAAGTGAAGAGAACGTCAAGCAAGAATGGATGAGCGACGACTGGATGCATATGAAAGCGAGGTGGAACCAAAACACTAAAAGTATCCAGCATCTTGTTGCATTCTTGTTTCAGTAATAAGATTTTTTGTTCGTGTTCCTTTACTGCTTGATGACATTTTATATGAGGTCAGATTATATGATATCAGATTTCCTAGTGGAAATTAGAAGATTAAACGACCACATGCCTACTGTAACTTGTTCACTCTTATGCAGAGGATGAGATAAATATTTTCAAGAGCAAAGAAGAAATCTTGGTTATTACGAGTTTTTAATCTCTGAACATTAAACCCATTTCCATATATCTAAAATTAACGTTTCCTAAATTAGTGTAATCTCACCTCCCAACGGTTTACCGCCTCAGCGTGGCTCGGAGGTGTTCCTGGTTGTCGGACTGCGATGTACAGCGGGGGATTCATCCCCTGGCAAGGTCTCCCAAGTTGAGGAGTCCGGCGTTTCCATCAGGAAGCCTAGCTAAGAGTAAACCAATACCAGGATCCATCGCCGTCCTGGTGTCAAAGTCGCATGATGACAAATCTCTTGCTCATCCACAATGGCTGCAACTGTTTGTGATGGTGAAGACCTGGGCAAACTTTGGCCAGGCTGACCTCGCGATTCCAAAGAACCACAATGGCTTAACCAACAAATCTCCGAAAAATGGAAATTATGCCGGGGTCCGCACAGCCAGTAAAGACGGACCATTCAAGTATCAAGAATCAAGTAAGTTTGAGCTCAAGCAACATGAGTTGAGAACAAAGAATTGCGAGTAAAAGCCAAGTAAAGGTGTTAACATGTATCGTTCACTGTAGTGTTGTTCGAAATGTTAAGAATCCACTGGAAGGTTTATACAGTTACGCTGAGTTGCTCTGGTGTTTTCTTTCAGAATCTTGCATCATTTAAGTGTATAACTGTTTATATGAAAAATAAACATTTTTGGTGTTTGAATTGGGATCGCCCGTTTCGTGAATAAGAGTGAATTTTTGTGGTTTTTTGTTCTTGCCTAAGGCGTTTTTGCCAGCTTAATCTTTGATTTTTATCAGACATGTTCGCCCGTGAAGCGTTCGCCAACTTTGCTGAGTTCGCAAATATGGCCCATCTCTGCACTCAACTGGAGAGTAACTACGACCAGTGGAAAAGTTTGTCGACGTCCTGGATGCCTGCAAACAATCTGTCCCTGCATCGTTGACGGTTGGATCAGATTGTGGAAGAACTCTGGCCAGCTCGTTGTTCAGTCGTCCATTCCTACTGTTCACCAAGCACGTGGCTAATTTCGGAACACTGCCTAACCGTACACTGGCTCACTATCCCTATCTTTCATCTGGGAAAATGTGACTTAAACTTTGTATCCTACATCCTACTCTTTCCTCATCCTATCGTCTAGGTCTTCTAGTGGGTCACGAATCATCACTTTGATCCTTTCTGTCCGACAAATTCTGTTTTTTCTGTTTTGTTTTTATTCTGGTTGTTTGTATAGCTGTATTCATCACTGTGTCCTTTTAGCTTAATTGTCTTTACGTGATAGCTTTTCCTTTCTTGACGCAATACTCAGCGCTTTTTCCTCTCTGGCTTTATCATACTTCTCCAGTTTTATTCTAGTCGTCAGTCTTCATGTGCAAGTTCTCTGCCACTGCCCCTGCTTTATTTCGTTTACATGTCTAGTCCATTCACGACTTTAACCCCGTTCTTTGCCTGGCAACAAGCTGCAAAAGTCTTGCCAGTGACACGTTACTGTTTTAAACTCATGAAAAGTTTTACTCTTTAATGATCTTTTCCTTTTGACCATATATTTGTGCTATGTGCAATGTTTTTTCGTGTGTTTGTACTGTATCCGAATGTCGGAGACGTCGGTGTCGTGATTGGTGTGACTCGGCTGTGCGTGCCGACGCCGGATCCGCCCACAGAGTCGGCTCGGCTCGGTGTGCGCACGAGCTACACTGCGAGCTATCCTCAGTTTTGCTCACTAGTCACGTTATCAATCATGTTTCTTGCCATTTATATCACGAGAGATTTTCTTTTTTGAAGTCTCTTTTCAGATTCTCGGTGGATTTTTATTTATTTATTTATGTGCGTGTGATTTAAGTGCGCTGTTGATAAACACTTCGCACCGTCATTTGTATAATCGAAACCCTACTCAGTATTGGTTTTGTATGTTTAAGATGTTTATTATGGATTTTTGCTAAGTCGGAAATGAAATTGAATGATTATCTGTTTGAAGATTTCTAAAGTCCAAGACGTCCTGACATGGAAAATGGTCTGCCTGTGGATGTTGACAGCGAGTCCTGTGTGGTACTTCCCTCAGTAATTCCAAGTGATAAGGTTTAAGAAAGGAATGAATAGTGAAAATAAAGAGGAAGCAAAGAGAACAGGATGAAAGCATGTTAAGAAAGGTTATTCAACGCAAACATTGCGATCTGTGCTCATTGAAGGTGATTTTCGTTAAGAGGTCCACTTTTTGCCCTATTCCAGTCCGATCTGTGGCAAGGTCCAATGGTGTCACAACTTCAACTTCTTTTTATGCGGGTTTCGTCTGTCTTCTTTTCTCTCTGGAAATTTTTTAGTTGTACCTTGTCACTGAGCTGACTCCCAATCCATGTGATCAGCTGGAAGGATGGAGCTGGGGTTACTGGCGCTTGTCGAGATCTGCTCAGCATCATGCTGATCCATCTTCTCAATGAGCTACTCACTGCCAAAACTTTGCTGTGTACTATGAGTTTACCTGAGAGTTTTTCCCATCATCATGAAGGATCGTTTGTAAAATATGGCCATCGAATATCTATGGGTATCTGGTCTTTTTTTTGTCGATACGCGCATTTTTTAACTGCTTTCTACTTCATCTGCTTTAATACTCTATTTTTTCAATTACCAATGAATGCTGAATGTGTAAAGCTGGAAAATAAGTTCTCTGAAAAAATTTAGAAACCTCTTAGGGAAAAATAAATGCTTAAAGATATAATATGGACTCCTGATATGTAATGCTTGACCCATCTTCGCAAAGAAATACGCGGAACATACTGTATTTGTGTTTCTTCTCTGAGGACCTTTCTCTGGACTCCTAAGAAAGGCACGCCAAGCTAGCCATTCTCTCAGCTTGGCACCACAGATAGCCGCCAGGAATAGATTTCCACCAGGTCCGCAGCACTTCCCGATGTACTAAAACTTTCATGTTGACTTCTAGATGGAAACGGCGAACACCTGGTCTGCTTTGATAATCCTTACAGTGACAATTAATGTCGGACTCGACGTCGACATCCCGCAGATTCTCATTTCTACTACTTACAGGTAATTTATTGATGTGGCAATGATTTGAAAACGTAAAGAACTCCCTTAAGAGCGTTAACAATAACAATAATTAATGGTAGAGACGATAGTATTAACAATAAGTAAGTGGTGCGCATAAAGCAGTGGTCAGAGTTGTCCTGCAAAACACACGCTGTCGTTGGTTGGATCCCGTGCTCCAGGCTCACCAAGCCTTCCATCCCTCCGGGGTCGGTGGACTGGAACCCGAATTATCTTTGAGAATAGCAGCACTGACTTCGTACATCGGTGGTTCACCGGTGGTCATTATATGAGTCAGACATACATTAAATCACTCTGCGGTGCTTTGTGAATTCGGATGCGTGGCAGGGATTAATCAACGTTGAGCGCTTAATTATTTCATCCTTCATTAGTAAGCACAATAATGCAACAACATTATATAAAAGCCAGATATGTGTGACCTTGTCATCAATGGGGTAGGAATGGTACCACTCCGTTTAATTGTCCATTCTTTTCTCTTACAGTAACTACATCCTACAATCAACTTCCTTTCCGTCTTAGTGTTATGGAAGATTTCTATTCGACTGACAAAGGCAGTCTGCTGACCTATTCTAGTGGCACTGTCACTCTGATTTTTCCCGATTTCCTGAAATTCATCTGAAAGCTAGATGTTGTACCACGCGGACTGCTGTGTTTCGTACTGTATTTCGATTGAAAAGGTAGCAAATAAGCTCTCCTTTATATTTACTTTCTGTAATAAATGGACGCAGATTATGTTGTGACGGTGAAATTTATAGTTCAGACTACACTTCAGGTTTCCAAACGAAAATATCCTTCAACAAGCCACTTTATAAAATTCTTCATTGGATCTTCTTTACTGGTTCATTTTCTCGCTGATGCCTATTGGTCATCCTTCACTCCTGAGATATTTAACTCCCAAATTTTCAGGTTTCCGTTTATGAACTGAAAATAGTCTCCTGAACGGATTGTTCGTAGTGCACAGAGTTTGTCTGCACGTAGATGGTGAAAGTACATGCTCAATTTGACGTTGGTGATTTTTAGATAGCGTTAGCTTCCACAGTCTATTAGGATAGTGGAATAAAAAACTAAGCGGATATTTCGTGAATTGCAATGTTGTTTTCTCAAGCACGATTACTGGCGAGTAGTTAATCGTCAGCTCATTGAAACATTAGGAATTGATTTCTTATTGACATCTGAGAGGCAGGCGAAACGAAGGACCCGTATGGTGTGGTGGTGAACGCGTTAGCCCCCGAAAGGGTAATAGCGCGTTCGTTCCCCACTACAAACATCTGAGGTCTTAAGTTTTGCAAATATCTCAGCATCATTGCGGTTGTAATAGGAATTGAAGTGGTACAACTTCCGTGGCAAACCTTAACCTATCGTTGAGTGCTACCTTCAAATACGCCCACGCATGCACAGCAATATCCCGTCTGCCAAGGAACAAGGAACAAGGACCAAGGCTTTTACCGCTATAGAGCCCTTTCGTTCGGTTGTTTCAAATCTGTTTGATGGCCGCTATTGGTTTCTCACTGCCCTTCCTTTCAGGGAAGAAGGCCATTCTCCATGTTTTTCACCACAGGTTTTTCTTGGAGTGGGAAGTGGAACTGGGCGGTTTAGTGTAACATTACCGCTAACGATATGCTGCAATAAAGTGTCATCAGAGCAAATGAAAGAACACGGCGGAAACTGTCATACAGCGTACACGATCCTGAGAGGTGTTGTTCATCTTCGATGTCGGCGAGACCACTGGAGTTGGCGAAATCGTTCTACCTAGTCACCCGATCCTTCACCATTCCTTGCATCAGATGACTTCGGGTTTGAAAACATGAGGACCAATCCATCTCCTGACTTGCCTTCAGCCAAATTTAATTACTCGGCAAGAACGAAGATGAAGGATAAAGAAGAAGCTTTCGGGGCTGATCAATGAGGGATGCGCCATACTTTCGACTTCACTATGTATCGTTAGAAGTGGCTGAGTGCATATCTGGCCTTTACAATGACTCGCGGTGGCTTACCAATGCAACGAGTCTGCTGCCCTCCCAGACAAGTCTGGTACCAATTTGCCGACCCATATACCCGGAGGTATGGAAAGCTTGGTGAGCCTTGGGCGCGGACTGCGCCACACCCGTCCTAAGAACGAAGATAGAAGTGATAATTCCATAGGGAACAGCAACGCCTTCGTAAACTGTAATCTTTCTGATAACCACAATTGCAAGGTAGGCGGTAAAAATTTTTAAAATCTTTCCTCGTCATTTGCCGTAGCGCGTAATCAGACCACGACTAGTCACATCGGTTATGAATACGAAATATTTGCACATTTAACACTCCCACTAGCGAAAGCAAAGAGCTCAGTGGTGCAAAGATAACGAAGCCCTTCGATGAAGGTATGCTGAGAGAATGATGCCACAACGGGAAATGGTTTATGTCATCAACAGCTACATTTAACGATCAAGTCCATGAAGTTGGGCAAGGACGAGAAACTCCAGTGCGTACAAAAATCTTTAAGATGTTCCATTAAAAAATGTCGTGTTTATGGCATTTACTTGATCAAAGTAGCCCATCCGCCTCTCTAAGAAGTCGTCCACTTTGCTGTCTAGTTGAGAAACATCCATGTATGAGTGCTTCTCGACGAGCTGCCAGGATGGTCATCAAACGGATAGTGTCGCACATGCAATTTTGTTTTAGTAACTCTAACATTTTTCTGCCTCTCTGAAGAAGTGTAAAGTTTCTGGTTCCGATAGGATTAGACCTGAACGCAATAAGCAGTCGCTATTGCAGTCAAGCCGCCTAAGAATCCATTCACGCGACA
This sequence comes from Angiostrongylus costaricensis, assembly GCA_900624975.1. NCBI lineage: Eukaryota > Metazoa > Nematoda > Chromadorea > Rhabditida > Metastrongylidae > Angiostrongylus > Angiostrongylus costaricensis. The sequence goes on from UYYA01000380.1 coordinate 38,853, forward strand.
CTTAGTAATTATCCAGCAGCGTGCCTGCTATCCGAAGCCTTTAAGTCGCTTGCTTCTGATACCAATAACTGGCTTGGTTTTTTGAAGGACAAAAAAGGCCATACCAGCAAACGAATTGGACTTTGAAAGGGATTCTTTCTCAGCAAAATGGATCAGACATGCTAAGTCATGGCTTGCTGGAGTGTATCATTAGCCCATCAATGCTGTTATGCATTTTTCTGCCCGAAAAATTAATTACGGTAGATAGAGGAAACCCCGGCTTTCGACGCTAGTAATAATCACGAAGTTCCCACTCATTAAAGAGGTAATGAGATGTAGAGAAAGCTTAGTAAGTTCGGTAAATTAATGCTGCTTTTTCACCATATTCATTTTGCTGAGAACAAAATTTTGATCACGTCGAACATCAGATAAGGTTTACGCTTTCTAGCTGGCTTCGTCGCGCATCTGGAAAGCAGGATCGGGCAAAAGCAGTTTTCCTAAGCGATGACCTCCTACTGTGCTATTCAACCTGAATAGTCGAAGCGTCGTAAATCCTTATACTATCCCTTCTTTGGTCATCACGTCGACATGATCAGCCACTAATGACCATATATCCGATGGTGAAAAGTGTTAAAGCGACGTCACATTTTCACATGTGGGACAAATATGTGTACGTCGTTAATTTTGGATCGGAATATTCACATGAGAACTCAATCAGTACAGCACCCACATTCCTTAATTTATTGAGGATCGATGATCTAGCAAAATGGTGCGCAGGTTAGACTTCCGAATGCCTGTTTATGTGTTATGCAATTAGCAGTGGTCCAAGCTTCGTCATCGAGAAAATGAAACGCGGAATATACGGAAAATTCCACCTGAATCCTTCAATCATTCCTAAAGGACCACAATACTGTCAATGCCTACTTTTATTTAATCCTACAAAACCTGTCTAGAGCTTCAGGTTTCGTACCGAAGGAAATTGTCATGGACAAAGGATAAAAGGCCAATTTATTGATGACTGAAGGCAATAATCCCATCCGCTCTTCTTTGCTTCTCTGGCACTATAGCAGTTGCAGGATACTGGAAAAGAAAACTTGGGATGTACTGGAGTTTCGCAACCAAACTTTCAATAAATGATGTTAAAAATTTTCCAAATAAAGTATTCCAACTGTGCAAATTACACCTTTCAAGGTTAGTTTGCGATTATGGGTATAAAAATGTAACGAGCAACCAGGATTCACCTCCTAGCAAGATCTCTAGGATGAGAACGAGTTCGACATTTTCATTCGGAAACCCACTTAAGAGTGAGCCAGTGGCTGGAATCAGTACCAATCTGTGAACTGGTATTGTTGTGAACAAGTGAAGAAGACGTGGGAAAGCTTCAAAAAGGGTTGCGTGAGTTTTGTGAAAGAACCGGCTAGTCGTCTAGCCAGCAAGTTAAGCCAATGGAAGGGACCTACATAGTTCACCGTGCCTTGCATGGAGGAGCTACTGACGTGTTTGAGTACGTGATTGATTTATAAATAATAAATAAGAATATTGCGACAACGAGATTGAGTTTAGAAAATATTTACTAATGCCATATGCATCGTAGTGGTTAGAGGTGTCTTTGAGCACACACGTGATTATTGGCTCGACCTCTGATCTCGGGAAAACCGAGCCCTCCATCTCTGCAGGGCTGGAATATGGTATTAAATTTGCCAGAGAGAACAAAATCACTGGCTTCATACATCGATAGATTAGGCGAATCCATTGTATAAACCAAACATACTTTCGAATTTTGGGGTTCTTTCCCAATTTTGGCGAATTCCTATGGCATTGATCGATGCCAAGTGCTCTGTGTTTATACGTCGTTTTACTTTCCTTTTACTTTATGGCCTCTCCATCTAATAGAAACTATCGCTTGAATATTTTTTTGAAGTAAACAAAGCTTCAAAAGTTTCCAAGAGCGGCTTTCTATTAAGCTGGGCACTGATTGGTAATTCACTGTTTTCTTCAGTGAGCAAACGCAAAGTTGGTATTACAGAGTTTATTAGCAAAGAATAGCTGACGTTTCGGCGACTGTAAAAGTTTATTGGGAAAGGAGTTTCAGACTGAAGTCGTCGACTCTTCCAGTTCCGATTAACGGTGCTTGAGTGGTTGCCGCTCGTCAGTTTCTTGTCTGTCACGTTTTGGTTGTTCGTTCGCTAAGGCGGCCGTCGTCGCCGTTCGTGCAACCGGGAATCCGACTAGAGGAGTAAGCCAAAAAAGATGAGGCCATAGAGGCTTTTCACGTTTTAAACCCAGATGTCGACAGACAACTATTCATACAACGAATGAGAGATAGAATTTTTTTCTTCAGGGAGATTTATGCTTCAGGAAAACAATCCAAGAAAAAATTGAAAGCTGCACCTGGTCCGGCAGTGTCGAGGGAGAATTGGACAATAAATCGTGAGGATGTATTGCTAACTTTGTCATAATTGAAAAATTTTCTACCAGACTGACTAGGTTTGGAAAAGTTTTTCACTAATTTCTAAATATATCGGTTGTATTTAATGCTGCGAGTCGACATAATCCGATCCGATCGCCCACGAACTAAGCACGAAAGCTTCGTGTTTCTTCGCTTGGCCGTCGCATAAACAACATTGTTACGATAGGCTTAGAAGTGGGAGATTAAACCACCTAAAAAGCTCACCCAGCGTTAAATTGAGGTTTTCGAACTACGGATCTTGTTCGAATTCCAATTATTATCTCGTGTGAACAACGGTGTAAGGGTCGGTCTCACTTTCTGAAGACGTACACAACGGAAAAACGGCTCTGGAAAAAGTAGAGTGGCGAAATATTGGAGTGATCGTACGCGAAAAAGGCGCATCATATCAGCTCTGAAATTCATCACTCATCGCTAAAATTCCTTTGTAGGAAAAGATCACATTATTTCGATTTTATGAGATTTGCAAAAAAAGTCTCCAACTGAAATGTCATGTAACGCATTCCTAACTCCCTTTTTTCGGTCTAATTTAGGGTTTTTTCCCATTCTGAGGAATAACTTGCTTTTTCTAAAAGAACAGAAACCATGCGTTTGACCAAAATCTTCAGAAAATCGGCTAAATGTCTTAAAATATTTACTGTCTGATCAAAAGAAAAGCTCAAACTTTAAGCTGTTCGGTTAAGGTGGTCTGTGATCACCGCCGCCGACACAGTAATTGATAGAGGCAGCGAGTTATGGAAACTGTCAGTAGTGTCTAATTCTATAAACCAATAATGTCTGAAATAATTGCCACAAATGGCTCCCATAAGAGAAGCCGACTCGCCCTCCTCTACAATCCCACAAGTGCATTAGAGAGAAAAAGAAGAGCCACTCCAGTCGTCCTTGAGATCAATCTTGTTGTTGAATATGTGCTGCACAATCAAAAGGAGCGAAATAGGCTGCCCATAACCCAACTTCTTTCATCCTGATGATCAGCGTACTCTAATCCAGAATCGACCAACCATGGTTTACACTAATTTAGCCCATTCACACTCTTACTGACAGGTTTCAGCGTTCTTTCCATGCAGATGCCAGACGGGAGTTGTTAGTCGGCTACGAACAGCACATTTACAGGACTGTTGTTCTCTCAAAGCTCTGCAGTAGTGAACTTTCGAAACTATTCATTGTTAAATTTCCACATGTGTAGAATTTCGAACTTGTTCATGTTCGAGAGTGAACGAATCTAAATCGTTAAGAAATGATCCCTACACCTGTGACCGGTTAACTGCTTTGTGCGCTAAACAGCTACCTTCGAACAACTTTCTTTATAGTTTTCGCTTTTGACCGTGATTTCGATGAGTGTAGTAGATTTGTGCACACAGCAAGAAATATAGAAATAACGAGGTCCTCACATCCAAATTCCGACTAGCATACGCAGCATTTCTACAATCCAGCTTTGTAAGATCTTCACAAGAATCCTTGGAAAACGAATTCAATCGATTTTTTCACTACGACTCCTTAATCGAGAGTCTTTATATGTATCTACCTGTTTCTTCCTTTTCCTACGGTTCAGTTTTCTCAAACAAGAGATTTCTTCGCTCTTTGACCATCACATTTAAGGTAGAAATGGGAACCTATGACAAAAACCTGAAAAAGTAATAGCTCAGGGTTAAGCACTGTCATGTCACGGAGCTACGAATCTTCGAAGATTCTGCTACCAATTTGGTGGTCCCAAGGGATTGTGATCTTGGTCGGTCTAGTGCGGAGTCTTACCAGAGACAATGTTTGCATTACATGATATCTCTAGTCACTGCACTCACGGCATCTTCTTATAGCTGAATCGGTTCTCTTAAAATAATCAAAGCATTTAAATAGCGCAGATGTATAGGGCTGAGTGAAGTTGTCACCCTTTCAGTTGTACTGGTGGCGGATCCTAACCATTTAGATAATATATATAAAAGCCATTTATTCCTCAAAAAACGATTATATACAGACAGAATAGCTATTCTATATTACTTTCCCGCCCCATAAGCACCAGGAACTGGGTATGCTGCTGGTGGTGGCGGTGGTGGTGGTGGTGGTGGCGGCGGTGGTGGTAGTGGTGGTGGAGGCTGATAGCTAGGAGCAGGAGCTGGGTACCTGAAATCAACAATGCGATTTCATGGAGCTTTGCAAAAAAGAGTGCTTAGAACGTCAGTGAGATTTGCAGATCTGCTCACCAAAAGTGGAACCAGTTCAAATTTCTATCATAGTGCAAAACTAACTATCGTAAATAGTACATTCACTCACAATGGCCCTGCACAAACTGGTGGCGGCACACATGATGGTGGTGGCGGTGGTGGTGGTGGTGGTGGTGGTGGCGGTGGAAGAGGTGGTGGAGGTACAGGACAGCAGGGGGGTGGACCACCAAGACCAGGAAGACAGGCTAACGACGGTGCAATAAGAAGAACTAGCACCAGAAAAGTGCGCTGCAAAAAAGAACTACGTCTTAAGGGCCACTCAGTCATTATTATTAAAATATCACTTCTTTTCAAACAACAGCATGATTTTTGATAGTTTCAAATTCTCTCAAATAGATTAGGTAATTAGTGGCTTAAAAGTAGAGACCTGAGATCTCTCCACCGATTCCAGACGCTTTTGAGAATCTGACTAACAAGCGTTAGAAAACACCTCTCTAACTGGAGTTTGAGTATCACTACGATCATCTCAGAAAAAGGATGGCGCTTTATCATCTTGTAACTTGCATAACTTATCGTTTACGGTTACGGTGCTATGTCATAACAACGTTCTTTGCTTGTTAGTATAGTGGATGGCTCTCATTGCTAAGTTCCTTGATCAGCTTTTGAAGTGATGATGGATCCAATGAAACTGCAATGACGAGTTTTCTAAGGCTGCACTCCTGCGCTATGTAGGTATTTAAAATTTTAAGACCATAGGATTCCACAGACTCACAAAAAGACCAAACATACTAGAATATTTAATGGGCTGAATAGAAGCTCACAGCGGGAATAAGGTGCTCAGTTGTGCTTTAATTAACAAAGAATCATGAACATGAGCCGAAATGAAAACTGTAAGAGACCTCACCATGGCGTGTAGGAGAGAACGTAGCAGATCAGTGTGGCACTCACCGAGTCGACCTGATCGACTTTTAAAGGGCCTGCGTGTCTGGCCACGCCTACCGGCGGCGACATCTAGGCCTAGAGTTTTTGTGCGCCGGTCCACCATATAATGGCACACCCACGGTCAACGTATGACTGCACCACCATCGTAGGCTGCGTAACCCATCAGCAAGCATAACGAGTACTCCTGCTGGTTGTCACAACTGATGTCGTAAACGCTCGGCACTTAGGAGTCTTAAAGAAGGAATTCTGAAGGCGTTACATGCTGAAAACATATAAGAAACGGGTCACTCCAGAGGGAGAACTAGGAAAAGCTCTAATTTCACTTGTACGGGAAAATCTCTTATGAGATCGACATTCTGAGCAATCACGATTGAATTGCGCCGTTCTACTACGAAATAAAGCAAAAATACAGCAGATCGTTGAAAAAGTTATGAAAAGTGCTACTTTGAAAATAGAGTACGTGAGTGGGATTCTTAAAAGAAACAACAGAAATGTTCACTGATTTGTTAGTTACAGTATGGTTCTTCTAGTGTACGTATTTAAACGGTTCTGTGGACTTCAAGGCAATCAGGTTTCAGCCATTTCAGTATCAAAATGAGGTAGATGAGTTCCTGACAAGAACATCAATGACTATGATAGAACCTGATGGCGACACAGAGCTGATGTAGAAGGGAATGCTCGAAAGTGGCAAAGTATGGTGAACGAATACCTATTCAGTGCTGAACAGTTAACTTCTTCTCTTACCTATTTCAGATTGGTTGCGTATCCTTGTTCATTACCAAATGTTCATAGGAATTGATTGGTCAAAAAAAAAACGGAGAGAACTTGATTTCTATTGATTCTTCAGAAATAACGCGCGCTCATACGGAAGGGACTGTTGCCACTCTACTAGTAGATAAAGCAAAAATACAGTAGATCATTAGAAGAGCTATGAAAAATGCTACTTTAAAAAGGAGCACATGAATGAGATTTTTAAATGGAACAACGAGAATGTTCACTGATTTGTCAGTTACAGTGTGGTTCTTCTAGTGTGGCAATTGTCTGGAACCCTTCTCGCGAACGAATTCCATTCTCTCGACTTGTTGGCATCCGATGCCGGCATTGAGAACGAAATCCTTGTAAAATAAGTGTTTTGATGTTTCAGTAAAAGGAAAGATAACTCCTACTTATCGTGATTTAATCTAGAACCGTAACGATACACCGAACGAGTGATGTAATCCGAGGCACCGATGAAAAGTTTGTACTCAGAACTGAAGGAACGAATTCGTTCACATCAACGATTTATGAAAGGGGAACATTCTTAGCCACTTGTAAGTAACAATCTCGTGATACGATTGTCCCTACCATTTCTCAATCACCTCGCCTTTCCTTGAAAGCATTTTCTTCATCGTTATTTTCAGTTCCAAAATCGCGCGTTTTGTGATATTCTGCGAAAATATCTGGTCCAGAAGCAGCTACGATCAGGAGGTTCAGAAAAATATGTTGTTGACGGAGTCGTGGGCAGTGGGTCGTGGGTAGCACTATGGGTAGTGGTCGTGATTTTTTTCATGTGGATGCCTTACGTGTTTCGGTAGTTAACCTTGATGTATAAGGAAAGAACATTGACAAGAGATATCAATACCAAACAGTCACTCAATGGCAGCTATTCCTCGTGATGCGTGCACTGCTTAAGGCTCAAACTTGAACCCGTCTCAGCGCAACCAAGCGGATGACGAGACGAACCGCTTCTGGAGTATACCGGACCGTGTGCACTCATCTGGGCGTTGCCGCGGCGACATTCCGATCATCGCACGCGATGTGACTACTTGACTGAAGCAACTACGGTACAACACGCGGATAATGGCGAATCGTCACGAAATCATGTCAGCTATTATGTCCGGGCATGCCTATTCGTCTGTAATTAATATTCCGCCACTTTTTTTGCCTTTTAGTTATTATTATGTGACAAATGAAAAAAGTGCTCCATTGTTGCCTTAAATTACGTAGCACTTACTACTTCTCCTGAGCGTGTGTAGCGCAGTGGTTAGAGGTGCTGTGCAATAGAGATGAAGTGATTAGCTTGACTCGGTGTTCCGGACTGTTTAAGACTGTCCATTCATCCGGTGTGGACAAATTCGTGCTGAACTTTTCTGTGAGGATGGGAGTTCTGTATACGATCCTTAATAGAGTGGAATGTATGGAGTGCCAACATCACATGCTTTATTCTTTGCCATTTAATGATGAGTCTTTATTACGAGCAATCATTACTTCGCTTAATGATTTAATGTCTCATTGATTCAGTAAATGCAATGTCTCATTGATAGGGTTGCACAAGGCTGTTACAAAAGTTTATTCGACTAGGGTTTTAACGCATGTACCTTCTTCAGAGCCGTAATGGTTCGAGTCTGTCTTCCAAAGCCGTTTATGCGTGTTATGTAGGTCCTTGTTTTGTGTCAACCTCATTCTAGCCCATCAGTTAAACTAGCACTGATTATTTTTCTTAAAGTGAAATGAAGTTAGCAAAGTGACCAGAATGAAGTTGATCGACGTCGACTTAAGTCGGAAAGAAGCTAGGAAGCTGTTGGCTGCCAGCAACAATAACTTACGGTCTACCTATACTTGGCGACTTCGAGCTGTTTTTTCAATAAATCGGCTACAAATGATGTGTAGACATTCAGCACCACTTACAAAGTACTTTTTTTTCTGTGCGCGTGCTGGCCATGATAATTTAAGACTAACTACTCCATAGAAAGGGCCGGTTTTCGTTTGCGAGCACCAACCGGCTACGCTAGACATGCGCTTTTTTGAAGGCTATTTAGAGCGCGAACATTTTCATGCTAGGCGATTACTATTCGTAGCAAATTCTTATGCTTAGATAGATGCCTGCTTAACACCACACTGTTCACAGCTTCATGACTTCTCAAGAAAAACGTTCAAAAACGCTCTCAATTTCGACGGACTGCTCTTGACGGAGGAATATGTTCGACTAATTCCGACTACTTTATCAGCTTGATTGCAGGAATGCGCGAACTGTCAAGTTTAAAAGATGTCGACCACTGGACTCGTTTTTAACCAAGACATCGCTGGAATTTAAGCAGACATAGTGATGTGAATCTAATACGATTTGCCAGTAGCTCCACCTCTGACAGCGTTAGCTTAAAGACTGGTTGTGATTTCCTTCTGGAGTATTGTTTAGATGATAGAAATTGTTAGTAGAACATTGGTCATTAATGAAGAATCATCTGGGCTCTTGTTTACTCAGTTAGGTTAGTAACTGCTAGATGTACTGTAATGTGTTTTTTTTATAGAAGTAAATGTATGCTGTCCAACAACCTCGCGATTGCTGAACAAGAAAACGACGCATTCATATTCAATGCCGAGGTTAATAAAAAGTCGATTCTGGGAACTGTAACTTTATACATTTTTAATCCGAGCCATGGTGAAACTGTTCATCTTAAGGCAACAATAAATGCTAGCAGTGAGGATGTATTAAAACAGATAGACTCGGAAAGTTGTAAGGATGACCTTGGGAGCAAGTAGTTCATAGCGCTGAACAGTACGGAAACTCTACATGCCTACGACGAAACCGTTGCAATTTTCTTCAGTGAATTTGACAGAAAGCGTTCTGTGACCGTTCAAACGTGAGACATGACATTATTGTAACTGATAACCTGAAAAGTGATGGCGGTCACGGTATCAATTAAAGTTATGGAGGGAATATACCTCACTGTTCATATACTCTTAATAATATTTGCAAGGTATAGAATACGAATTTACCCGGTGACGACGTGGAGTAAAGTCCAGTGTAACATTCTGGGCAAAGTCAGCAATCAGTCGACTTTCTCTAGAAGTTGTTGTTCTGGTGGAATGAGAAGTGAAAGTGAGGGATTGGGAAAGACACTTCACGCATGGTGTGAGCCGAACAGAACGTATCCCAATATCTATTACAGTAGTATGAGGTCTACGTTATTTCGTACCTGCATCGACGCAGAAGCTCATGACGGGATTCGGGGCACCAGAAGACGGTATCGGACGAATCCATCACAGTCTATTCCTAATAGTAATCTTCACGAAGTAGAAAAAACGCGGCAAATTCTGCCTTTTCCATTTGAGCTACACAAAATCCTCCATAGTATTCCGTCCTTTATGGAAAAGTCAACTGGGCTATTTCCGAGCGTTTCATTTGTTTGGTTGATCCTATTTGATGTTTCTCAACCTTATGCGAAAAAATTGAAACTTGTCGATCTTGGACTGCAGCGAACTGGTTTTGCCGGTCTTCTCATAAAAGACATGTTAGTCATAAGCGGTCATTAAGGTGCAATAGCCTTTATTTTCTGTGAACCAAATAATAGCACACTTTAAGAAATACAGTTTTCAAGACCACAACGACATTTTTCTTTTTCTTCTTCATCTCGAAAACAAACAAAAACAACAATTAGGAATATCTTTCACTTTTTTCTACTCAGCGCTTAGCAGAATGAACGTGTCGCTTTTAATTGAAATGCATTCTACTTCATGTTTGAAATAAAAATTGCTTTTTACGGGATAACGCTGCACTTTTCAGATTACTGTAATGATGACACAGTTGCTCTTTGAAATTCTATCCCTTGTGAGTGAATCAATAAAGGCGTTACCCAATCGAAGCAGCCGGACTAAATGGCTCTTTTATTGTGTGCATCGGTGGCGAACTCAGTTCACGCATTTCCACGGGATACTTGAGTAGGTCTCGTCTAGAGAGTTGAAAAACGATTTCACAACGAAAGAGGAATAGGAGGTATGAAACCAGTCAAACCTCTTGAAGCGCACGGCCGTAACCATAAGGAGATCATCAGGCTTCACAGCGTTCTCTCATCGTTAGGTCGTTCTTTTTGGAAGTATTACAGGACGAATGAACGTCACACCACAATACGGAGAAAGGAAGTACGGTTACTATGGCGTGACACTTTTAGCCGGACAACCAGACAAGATCCAATTGCCGTTCATGTGCATGTGTCCGGGTTTGTCGTCCATAACTGGGAGACCTCTTGCGCGCGCCAGTAGCAAGTGACGCAATAATGTGGCTTAGGATCGCATTTAGGCCATAATACGTTAACATTAGAGTCACAACCATGCTTCATTCACAAGAAACCACAAAAAATTGTCATGTTGTAGGTTTAATGAAATTGACGCCAGGAGGCACAGTGGCGAGATAATGAGGTAAATGTAATCGGAACTGTTTCGCACAGAATTGGTTCAGCTGGATTCATTGGAGAAAAAAAACGTGTTTGATAAGATTTCTATCGTTAGTACACGTCATAAAAATACAGTGCTACACTTCGCTTTCTTCGGTTTTAATTGGAGGTTTTGTTCCATGCACTGCAAAACGCCGATTTGAATTGCTCGATTGGCAGATACTTGTTGGACTAGTTTTTAGGAAGTTCCATGTCAATAAAGTGACTCCATGGAAAAACTTTGATAAGAAGACAGCAAGAAAAGCACATTTCATCAGTAATTTACTGTTTTCTTGATGAGCAGATACGAAGTTGCTATTACACTATTTATTCACAATAGATGACGTTTTAGCAGATTTAACTCTATTCAAAGGTTCGGAAGGTTGAGATGATATGCAGTCGAACCAGCCAACCACATCCACCAGCTTGACAGGAAAACTCGAAACTTAAATTTAAATTGTATGAGAAGCAGCTGCCTCAAACGCTGTCTGTTTCCTTTGAGTTTTCAACTTATTCTAATTATTGATGAAGGCTAACCTTCTATAGCTCATATAGGTGGTTAATGTACCTCTCCAAACAGTAGTGTCTGAAGAAGCTGTTCCCATCGCAGTTGATATTTAAGGTATAAGTTTTTCTGTTGAGATCATTGATTTGTGAGTTTTAGTTTCACCGAAAATAGTTCAAAGCAATGTTACAGTTACTTACGACTATGTTATAACAAAATTCGGTACGTGGTCGTTGCGGAGCACTTATGCAAGGACATCTATCCAGAGGGTTGTCTGACACGTCTGACTTAGATTTCTGACAGAGATGGGCAGTGCTCGAGACATGCCAACCAAGGAAATGAAGAGATTTAAAGCTTTATAACAACAAATAGGCAGCTAATCATTGCAATTTTCACATGAGATTGTATTGAGCAGAGATGAAGTAGCAGAGAGGATGGTTGTATTTTTCTGGTGGAGTACGAGGCATTTCTTTGTTAGTGAAGGTGTTGTCTTGATGACCTCTATGAATTAGCTACTTAACGGTATTGCTTCTTTCTCTTGAAGCTCCATGAAACAGTACTGAATTTGATGTATTCTTCACTACGTCACAGTCCGTATAATTAATGAGTCTAGTTCAGATCATGGACTTACAGTTTGTGCACCTTTGCCTGTCGAATGGAACGGTCTTGTTGTACGTTCTTTTGTCACTTTTACCAATTAATGGTCAATCAAATCAAGCAAGCACAAACGCAATCTCTCAATGCGATGTCTTAGTCATCCTATCGTGGCTAATCTTCTTCAGTGGAGCACCGCTCCAATAAGGCAACCTCATCTTGCAGCGATCTTTTATACAGGACGGTTGTTCGCTGACTGTCAACTATTAGTAATTTCTTTGTTTTTCTTCTCCTTTCCTTTCTTCTCTTTTTTTCAGCGCTTTTATTTCCTCAGACAAGTCTGGTACTAATTTGTCGGCCCATAGGGCTCTGTTATCCCGCAGCACCAAGTCGAATCAACGACCTTGTGTGCGTTTAGTATCTCTAACCAATATGCTGAACGCGCTCTTTTAATGGATAAAAACGCAAACCCATAGAATACATTCGCGAGTTTTTGCTGTTCAGGTTAAACATCAGAAGACGTCCTTCTATTAAGTCTTAAACTGCTGTGGGTAAAAATTCCAGCACAAGCTCTCAAGAACGCGAGAATAGTGGGAGCGTAGCGGTTCACAGGATAGTGATCTATTCCTATCGAAAAAAGAAAGGTTCGAATCAAATCAAACCGGTTATAAAGAAAATTTAATTTGTTACAAGCTTGCAAACAATCGCCTCATCACATTGTGTGCTATATAGTTGTTGCATTAGTGCTCTATTTATAGATTCAATCCTTAAGAGATGCGCCATGCATTCGACTTCATTGAGCATCGTTTGGAGGTGATCGAATGCATAAATGACCTTCACAATGACTCGCGGTGGCCTACCGATTTCAACCAGTGCTGCTTTCCCTGCAGACAAGTCTGGTACCAATTTTCGACCCCGGAAGGATGGAAGGCCTAGTGGGCTATAGGAGCGGGGATCGATTCCACGTGTGTGTTGTAGGGCGCCTCCGACCACTTCGCAACATGTGCCCATGCGATTTTACAATGTATGACAAAAAATTGTAGTAGAGGTTTGATGGTCTTTACTACAAGGTATTAGGAACTTGGAACATATCTTCAAAAGTTAGCATAGGTTTCTATTGAAAGGTATGAGTCGTAGTGGGTGGTGTTATCACCGTAGGATAACTAGATGTCATTTCATCGGAGCACACATGAGTGTGATGAAGATGAAATGTGTTCCAGATTCAGATTCTTTATGAGATTAACCACTTGAATCATAATTGGAGGTGATGTGAGAAAAGGAAGAATTCGCTCAGGCAGAACACCATGATGGATCGCTTAAGTCTGGATCGCAGTCCAACCGCTGCTAATCCGCTTCTTTTGGAAGCACGCGCGCACTTCACGACGTTTTTCATCGACTACGCAACTGAGATTTGAAGCCGACTTCACCGTTCGTTTCCCACGTTTCCAATTGTCAACATTACCAAAATCCAGCACCCGTCATTTGCGTCATAGTCTTATCCTATCATCTACAAAAAAAATGAAAATACTGAAAGCAAATGGCAAAATATTGTCGATTAATCATTATTTTTCTGAAGAAGAAAAAGTAGAGCGCAACCTGCACCGAGACACCGAGAACCGGCAGCAATCGGCCGGCTCCGCGTCATATTTGACAGTCGGGATAAAACTATTAAAATCGGTGCATTTTACAAAGAGCAGACGATTTGGTCTATTTATTCCATCACCGTGAAGTCTTACTGCTTCCAAAACCCTTAATCTTCTGAGGGGTTTCTCAGCAGTGTCTAAGATGTTGAAAATCTTCTCAGCAAGGATTTAGTTGTTGAAACACTTGAAAAAGTGGCAATCGCTTCGCGAGAGGCTTGGCTGGTTTGCTGGATGAGATGCAGTTTCCTGCCACAATTTCTTAAGCTTCAAAGGTGATAGCCGTACGAATGTGGTCAGGCTTTGTCTTGCAGCAGAGCTCATTTTTTCAACGTGCAAAAGTTACGAATTTATGAGGGTAGTTCTAGAATCTAGTGGTTTTGCACGCATTCAAAAGTTCGCAGCCATCTGTTGAACATCTTTTTTCGGTGCAAATTCACTTAGAGAAATATTTTGATGGGCCATCTTTGCCAAGCGGTTGCGGACAACTTCATCGGTAACCATATGGAATCTGATTTCATTATTCCACTTAAGAACGTGAGGGATCAAGAAACAGGTAGTTTTTTTGCGCAAATAAGGCAAAGAACATACTTCGCTTCGATGACACCACTATGCTCTTCGTGAAATATACAGAACCACTTACAGAATTCATCAAGTTTTCTTATTCTCATGCTATTCTATGGTGTTGCGGACGTGTTTTGCTTAGGCTTAGCCATTCCCCTTCCACACAGTTTGAAACCATTGTGTATAACTCGAAAGACCGACTTTCTATGAACCTCGGCATAAATAGTTAATAAATATACCATTGTGTATAGTTATTTTGACCTTTAACCAATCCCTGAAGAAGGAGAAGTTACCGACACAATTATTGTGAATAAATACTGTAATAACAAGCTTGCGTCTGCTCACCAAAAAACAATAAATTATTGAAAAAAGGATAAAGCTTTAGGCGTTAATCAATCCTTGAGGGATGAGCCGTGCATCCGACTTCATTAGTCGTTGTTAGAGGTGATTGAATGCATATCTGACCTTTACAATGACTAGCGGTCGCCTACCGATGTATCGAGCCAATGTTACTATCTTCTCGGGCAAGTCTGATACCAAGTAGCCGAACCTGGAAGGATGGAAGACATAGTGAGTCTGAAGCGCGAGAGCGAACCCATGTGTACGGTAGGGCACATCTAACCACTGCCCTACACGTGCCCCTTGAATTATTGTTCAAAGATATTCTTCAGTTAGCGCTTCAATTAATCATTGCTGATAACGGTGAGTTGTTTGATTCTTCACATTACTTTGCTTCGTTTCCTTGTACGTTGCCGTGCAGGAACGAACCATTTATAGCGGAAACTATTTCCACATCTTTGGCTCCATGTTTGCAATTCGAGCTTAAATTTAGACCATACTTACTTTTACAAGTTAAAATGAACATAAATTAACACATCACGGTAGCATGAACAACAAAAAAAGAGGTTTAAGGCGATTGATAAATTTTAATCTGATCCGAGACAAAAAGATCTCATGGGACTTATCCGCACTTGCACGTTAGTATGGTCTACAGCGCTTGGAGTGATGAATTTATGACTAACCAACCAAAATATGCTCATAACATGAGGGAACAACTTGATGATGAGAGTGAAATAAACATTCGAAATCCATTCGCGAATTTGAGCGATCATGATCAGAAGTAAATTTGAGGCCAACCGATATGTTTGACTCATGCACCATTTGTATGATGTTTGATTTCTCTGCGAGATCGCACTCTCCTAGTAAGCTCCAGAAAACTCATCTACTGGTAACATGTTGATCACGAGAGAGCAGAACGAATAATATTGCTACCATGTATTTCGTCATTTACATTTCAGGAGAATTTGTTTACAAAAGTGTTTGCCTAGGTAATAACCATTGCTCTCGAACTGTACAATGGCGTGTTTTCACAAAATCTTGCAAACCACAGGACGGTTTCTTTTCTATTATTAAAGATCTTCTCTGGCTGCAGGCTCGTTGCAGCCATGTTAAGGCTTTCTCTGGCTGCAGGCTCATCGTAGCCATGCTAAAGCTTTCGCAAATAGTCAGCATAGTCACCTTCCAACCTAGTGCATTGAAGAGAGATGTGGTGTTTTGCTATTGCGATCCTTTCAGGAAGGCAACGTTCACCATCAGGATTCCGATGGTAGCGACTCTTTCGGCTTGTTGGCCGACCAAGGATGGCGAATTAATGGACCAATCCCCATTCAAATATGATTGGTACCAACGGTCGCCATAAACGCGATCACATTTCTGGTAAGTAGCTTCCTAATAATCGCTCAGTGCTCCGGCTGTTGTGAAGGCAAAAAAAGTGGTTGAGATCATTTCGAGTTGGGTTTAAACGTCCATTTTTTTTCTGGATGAATCCTAATGGTCAGAAACAGAAGAGGACTGAAACCAACAAGATAGAAAAGAGAGTTTCTCAGTGGAGCTCCAAAATTGTCAGATAAGGCGAATTTTTAAAAGGTTTTTGTAGGAGCTGTCAAAAAGAAAGATATTATGCCTGGGACGTTGTTTATGAACGATTCCAATCCAACGTTTAAATGCAACCGCGTAGACTACTGTGCTAGGCGTTCGTATACAGTATTCCTTCTAAATTCTACCAATGACAGATAAGAACTTTTTCGTGAAAATCTTTGTCCAGTTGAGCTCTAATTATTTTCTTCGCTATTAGTGATCTTGACTAAAAGAGCTAAGGTAGAAGTACAAGCACACTTCCTGTATCAGTTTATTTCAGAACGTCCTTTCTAGGCGGACGACGAGGCAATAATTTCTCTTTTACTGTGAAAAGACATTCTTTACAACCAAAGGCACTGTTCTCTGAAAAACGGGATGGTTTCATCAGTGTTTTGGCACAATGTAAGGCGAGATCGTCTGCTTTGGAAAACAAGTATAAATTTCCAGAAAACCGAGGGCATGTAGATTAGTGAAGTGAAAGCTTTCGAGAAAAAAATCGGTGTGAGTGAAAATACAGCGGATACTAAGCAAATGTCAATAAATAACAAGATCAATCCCTGAGGGATGTGCCGTGGATTCGACTTCATTAAGCATCGTTTGGAGGTGACTAAATGCATATCTGGCCTTCACAATGAGTGGGTGGCCTACCGATGCATCAAGCCAATGCTACCATCCTTCCATACAACTCTGGTATCAATTTGCCAACCGCGGAGTGACAGAAGGCTTGGTGGGCCATGGGCGCAGGGGATCGATTCCACGTATGTTTCAAGGCGCCTCCGACCACTGAGCCACATGCTCCTTTAGCAAATACAATACCAATAGTGAGCATTACTATTTCACTAAACGAATGTCTTTTTTAGCAGCGCATCAACGCCTTCTTCAGAACGGTATTGATTCGAGTCGAGTGTCTACATGAGTTATTTTTGTCGATATAGGTCTTTGCAGTGCTAACGAGTCACTGGACCGCGGGTGTGGAATTTTATAAAATAAATTAGGTTTTATAGGCGATTCCAGAATACTACGAAGAGGAAACCTGTGTACTTGAGAAGGACTTATTCTAGGACTCGATTCTCTTTCGCCATTACATGCATGAACTTCTGAAATAAAGTGGCGTAGAAATATAATACAATCAACCGATTGTTCCAGCACTGATCAGTGAGTGTATGCTCGTCTCTCATTCACAAGTGCTAATTTGCGGTAACTACCTTTGTTCTTGTAATTTGCTTGACCTTCTAACGTCTCATTTACATTCTCCACAAAAGCTGCAAGAATCGAGACTATACTAAGCTTGTAGGCGGGTGCAACGCTGTGGTTAGAGATGCTATGCAATACATAGGTGGCCGGTGGGACGATCCCGCTGTCATGGAAAACCAAGCTCATGATTATTGCTCTGAGGTTAGGAAATTGGTGCTAGACTTGTAGGTGGGATAAAAACACTGACTTTGTGTGTCGATAAACCCACAAAGTCAATGTGTTGTATTGTATGGGGCAAATATCCACTCAATCACCTCTAATTATTCTCGATAAAATCGAATGTATGGCTTATTCATAAAAGACTGATCAGTACCGAGCGCTTTACTATTTTAACCTTTATTTAAGCCTAACGAAACAAACGAAACGATGGGAGTGAATCGCTGGGAAAATATTCTCGTCCCTTCAAAGGGAGCATTGTTCATCTTTATTCTCAATGGACATTTTCTTATAAGCCATCCCTATTAATTTCATGAGTTTTCATATTTAAACTATGCTCATATAGCTGAAGCCCTTTATTTTGTACATAAGTTGAAGACATTCTAAACTAGTTGCTTAAATTGTTGGGCTTACGCGGGGTTGATAGAATTTTTTTATTCCGCTAGCGTTTCGACGTCTTCGTCTTCATCGGAGCCGATGAACCGAGTCGATGGTCCAACTGTGAAGTTGAGTCGTGGACCAAAATTGAGTCGCAGCAACTGTGGACCATCGACTCGGATCATCACCTCTGATGGAGACGAAGACGTCGAAACGCTAGCCGAATAAAAGAATTCTATCAACCTCCTGTAAGCTCAACAATTTACACAAGCCGATTAGTTTATTTTAGTACCAAAGTTAAAAGACTGTCGGTTTGAAAATTATTCTAAAGTACGTATAGAGCAGCTGGTGGAAAGGTGTTCACTCAATCTTCTACCTTGCCAGCGTTCTATATTAGTGGCAGAAACGGTTTATACCTTAGGATGAGAAAAACTACTACATGTAGTTTCTGAAGACAAAGGGAAACAACTAATTAGTAACTTCCACCTATCAACACAACAAGAGCCGCTGTCTTATCATTAACCCATCCAACACTTTTTTGTTTCGAGTTATTTGTATGGAAGTTATTCCAATTGTTCTTAAAATAAATAGTGGGTGTGAACTATTGTGTTGCCTCAATGCACTCATCGAATACTCTGGATGAACTTACTGTCTAGTCTCCATGGGTTAGTTATCCAAGTTTGAGGTTCACACAGATGTCTATTTTCCTGCAGAAAAGCACTCCGAGTACTCTTAGTCGCCAACGAGTACATTTTAGGATTTATGCTTATAAGCTATAACGAATGCAAAGTTAAGGCTTTCTATAAGGACATGAAAAAGATGCGTAAGGAATGTACGATTTAATAAAAGCAATCAAAAAGTTATTTATATGTTTTATGCTTGTATAAATTGTCGTTGTCGTTGTCGTAGTTGGTCGATGGTCGACGTTTCAGCGATTTCGCCTTCCTCAGGGCCGTGCTGCTAACGAGCGAGACTCTTGTAGCAACTTCGCGACAGCTCAACAGGATCAGTTCACATATAAACAAATATATCGACTCTTTTTCCGCGGTTTATAGAAAATCGGTGTTTTGGGTTAATCAAGAGATACTTTACAGTTTCCCTAGCTAGAAAGACGGCCGAAATAAACTTTATGAAAAAACACAATTTTCAACAAAATGAATTGGTTCTTAAGGGCGAAAGAGTGGAAAATTTCTGATTTTAAGCTGCCCCATTTTTAAGCGACCTGTACATTGTTTGGGTAGCAGTGGGTAACAGTAAGGTGGGTAACAAAAACAAAAACATGTATGAGTCGATAAGAAGTAAACCCACTTAATGCACTTGACATCCCACACGACTGTGGCTGTCTCACAGCATCTCATCTATCCTAGCACGGCGCACATTCGTGGCTTTTGGATCGACCACCTCGAGTCAATCAAATCTCTCATGCCATCGATTTGACAGATCGACACATGCCTGTAGAAAGCTCCCACCAATCAATAATGACTGGCCATGAAGGACATAGAACACTCAAATGGCAGCGAAGCCCATACGCAGTTTCGACCAACTCTGTAGACTGAAAACAAATATGTTTACTTGTTCTATATTAACAAATAAGTATAAGAACTGTGTTAACAATGATCAGTAAGTGAGTGGAAGTGGACTTGATAAGTGATTTCACTTGCGGTGGTCCACTCATGGGTCCAATTGTTCTCAGCCTTCTCAATTTGCCAACACTTCGGCGATCTGTGTGCGCAGGTGTATCTCAATGACCTAACACTGCTGGTTACAACTCTGCTTTAGGCTACATGTTTTCTAATAAAAAAATTTTATTTCTTAGCAGAAATAGCTGTTATTTCGTGTTCTCCCAATTTTGTCTTAGCACTTTTCATTCTTCATATTAAGTGAAAAATAGTTAAACAGACGTTAAATGGAACAGAAAGTGTGAGGATAGTATCGCTGGCTGCATACATCGGTAGGCCACCGTGAACAGAGCTGCTAACAAATGTGTGGTGTCGCTGCTTGAAGTAGAAAACAGGGAAAAACAGATGATGTCATGGCAATTTGTAACAAAACCGGTAAAAAACGAGCATATCAAGGCGAAGATGTGCAATAGGAAGAAATCCGGTTATTATACTCCTTTATATTTTTAATGATTGTGGGTGGAGATTTTATTCATTACTCTCAAACAAGTGGCGCTTGTGGCGCAGTTGTCACAGGCGTCCTGCGACACACACGTAGGATCAATCCCCGCGCCTGTGCCTCGCCAAGCCTTCCATCCCTCTGGGGTTCGTAAATTGATACCAGACTTGTTTGGGAGGATAGTACTGTTGGTTCCATACATCGGTAGGCCACCGCGAGTCGTTGTAAAGGCGAGACGTCCATTCAATCGAAGTCCAATGTACCGCGCATCCCTTCGTGATTGATCAACACTGAGAGCTTTATCCTTTACTCTTTTTACTTCCAAACATGTCTTAGAACACATTGACCACCATAATTGATTTCGCGGAAGTTAGGGGAAAGCGAGAACTCGTCCTCAACTTAAGCACGGCAAATGCTAGTTTCTTCAACAATGGTCGATAAGCCACAGATAGCTAGAGGGCTTAGGAAGTTGGGAATATCACGAGCCATAAGACAAGCTTCTCCTTGACGGGATAACATTGCTATTATATGTTACATCAAACCATATTCACTTGCGAAACACATTGCTACTAGAATTTGGAAGGATTTTGGAAATTATATTGAACAAAAAAGGATAATAGAATAAAGCCTTGATCGACCCCTGAGGGATGTGCCATGCATTCGACTTCATTAGGCATCGTTGCTGGTGGCTGAATGCATATCAGACTTTCAGTGCTGCCATCCTCCCAGACAAGTATGGTACCAATTTGCCGACCCCGGAAAGATGAAAGGCATGATGGTCCATGTTCGCGGGGATCGACTCCACGTTTGCGTTTCAGGGAACCTCCAACCACTGTGCCACATGCGTCATTTGTTGAATATATTTCGGCATTTCTTGTAAACATCTACTGGACAAGATAATTATGGCCCAACCTAACAAGTATGAATCAGGTAAGCAGCAAGTTTTTTTTTTTCCCTAGTCGTATTTCACATTTCTATTCTTTAGTGTTAAGGTATAAAGACTAACAGATTTGGACCACCAACACCCTAACTGTGCTCATTGCTATCCACATTTTTCTTCTCGTTTCGCCATTACTTATGGAAAACATTCTCAACTCAGTAAAGAGTGTTCTCTATCACTTTTCAGTCATATGCACGCACACTTTCTGTATAAACTACCATACCACCTCCACATAAAGTTTCTGTACAACTTCTCGAATGATGTGCATGCTTAGCTGCTGGCTGGAAAAGTCTTTGCAGGGTTCCTTATAAGAATGTTCGTCTTTGTCCGACAGTTCGCTTACCGGATCCGCTGCTCTCGGCTTCATCGACTTTCCGATATTTCTGTCTTAACACAGTCAAATTAACTTTTTGTAGAACGCAAGCCTTCCATCCCATTCTTAACTTGTATAGTTGAAAAAATTTAACGATTAAGAGGTTCTGTAGTTCTTTTGTATGTAAATACCTGCATTCGTTTAGATGTTAGTTGTAAAATTGTCACGCCACTTGCCTTCAGACGACGTGTAAAGATCGCCAGCACCATTCTACAACACATCGTTCCCCCGCTTCATCTTATCCAGTGACCGCTCCTTCAGTGTATGTCATCTGGATCACCTGTCATTCCGTAAATCGTGGAGCGATTCGAACGGTCTCCAGTATATCTATCATTTCTACCTATTGCGTTCAAGTGTAGTCCAATCAGTTCTGCTCGCTATAAGTACTCGCTATGCATTGTATCCTTCTCGTAGTTTTCTTGAGGAATGTTAACCGTCGCGTCAGTGGTCTTCCCGCTGTTCGTTTGACAACTTGAATGCATCCGTTAACGGCTCTTGTCCATTAGTTCTCGTTCATATCCATTGCGTGTCTGGCCCACCATATCCTTGAAAATTTGGCGTGTAGAATGTCGTCATCAATTTTTGGTCGGTGACGCACATCGGAGCCTCTAATGCTCGCGGTCAGTTGCGTGATACGGTACAGCTCAAACTGAGTAATAGAGCGCAAAAGCACAACGTTGACGATTTTGAGGTGACTGAACACGCAAGACTCTTGAAGCGTTTTCGATAAATTTAAAAACTCCGAAAATGGGCAGGGAAAATGACTGCTTCGCTATCATACATGACATGAGCCTTATCTTACACTGTTGCTTGACCTGTGGTGTCGCATGGTGGCAAATGTTTCTTTGATCGACAAGGGCTGCGACTGCCTGTGGTGGTGAAGACCTGGGGCAGACTCTGGCCAGGCTCACCTCGGGATTCCAAGAAACCACATTGGCTTATTCAGCAAATCTCCAAAAAATGGTGATTATGCTGAGGCCTGCACAACTAGTGAGGACGGGCCGTTCAAGTTCAAGTAGGCATCAAGTCCCCATTTCGGCCCTCCCACGTCCAACGTTGACAGTGGTGGGAATTCTGGAATTCCTTGTTATGATCAATTCAGAATTCGGAGATCCCCGCCGTCCCACTCTCATTTCTGGGTACCGATGTGACATTATTCAAACGTTTTTTTGGTCAAACTCTTGTGTTAAAATTCACAGTGATAACGTTAAATTCCGTACAGAACGCTTCGACCTCTTCTTCGTTATGTGTTTACGTCGATGCAAAGACGACCAAGACTGTCAAATACAGTGCTGAACCACACCTCTCCAATCGCAGACGTCCAATTGGCGTTGCTCATTGTTCGCATGAATCGCCGTTCAAGACCAAACTTGTGTTGTCGAGAACGCCTTTAGGTTACTACAGTAGCACTAGCTCGATACATCGGTAGGCCACCACGAGTCATCGTAGAGGTCAAATGTGCATTCGCTCACCTCCAACAATGCTTAATGGAGTTGAATGCATGGCGCATCCCTCAGGGATTGATGAACTCCGAGAGCTTTTACCTTTTTTAGGACCCTTTCGTTTTACAGCTCACTTCTTTCCATTATGTGTATATGACGACTGCTGAGTTTTCCAGGGTAGATAATTTTGCCACCGTAGAAGAATAACTGATTATCGTTACCTATCTGTGTTGTTCAAAGAGCCCTTCTTCGTAAAAAGACGTGTGATTAATGCTTCTAAAAAAGGATGTTTAACAGGTGTATAGTTCATATTCTTCTAAGTTTTTTCCTTTATTTTTAAAGTCATAAAAAGGTTAACATTATTGCAGTTCATTCACGTGTAGTCTGAGATGATCAGCGCTTTACAGTTCGTGGCTTTACATTGTTCTAAGCGGCGGATGTGCCAGTGGTCCTCTCCTAAGTCTCAGGTTGTTCAACTAAATGAGCGCGACTTCGTCACAAAATCCAAAAATTTTCGCGAACAGTTGATACGAGATTTGATAGCATATAAGCGATTAGAACAAGTTTTGGGTATCTGTTTCTCTGAGCACCTCCACATTCACGTACCATCAGACTCCTTGCCGTATGAGAGACATGTCAAGTAAATGCTGAAATACGGCGCGGTAAAGGAACTCTTCTTTCATATGACTACATCTGCGTTGTTTATTGAAGCTTGCACGACACGATTCTTTTAAAGGGCTTCACTGTCATTATCATAGCCATTCATTAGGATTTCTCCAATATCTGCCAAAATTCAGATTGCAAACATGGAAGTAGGCCAGAAACCTCTCCTGGTCGAAGGAAAGGGCTAGTAGCAAAGAACAAGTGCCCATATTAAAGTCACAAGAATACTGTACACTACAGAAGAAGCTGGCAAATGCGGTTGCAATTACTTTGTGACAAGTATCTTAAAAGCGCGGGATAAGGCCTAAAAAATATAGACAGCAAGTGAAGATGAACTGCATTAGAAACGAAGTTGGTTTCGCGTAAACCTCCTTATCCTTCGACTCATTGACGTTACTGTGGTATACTCAGCTCCGAAGATTGAAAGTTGACCACTGTCATAAGGAACAAAACATTTGCATCGAACCTGGTTTGCAATTTAAACTATCAGAGGAGATTCGCGGATTCGTGTTTTCCACCGTGTTTGCTGCATCTGGAACCTCTTATGGTTCATCGGTCTTCATTTTGAGAAACTTCTTATGCCACAGAGAACCAAAGCTAAATAGGAATAAGTATGAAAGTGCTAGAAATGGAGTAGAAAAGTTTTGAGCGAAAAAAGTTTCTTACTTTATATAGAACTCTTCCGCGAAGTATATCTAGTCAGTGCTTTAATCCAGCTCGGATTTCTTGCCTTTATACAACCGACAGACCTGGCAGGTCTGCACCGCTGAGATGGACCGTGTGCGCTGTCCAGTACAAAATTTGATTTCCTTCAGGGCAGGACGAGACTTACTTCCATGTTAGTAGCAAAGCTGGTGGTTATTAGAAAGTGGGGGAACTCTGTGTAGTAAGGTAGGCCACCGAGAAGGAAGTGCATTGGGTGCGATGCATTTTGCCATCTGCCACCGTTTAGCGCATATATGGGATTTATCCCGTTCGGTTTGGTTCAGTGGCACATCGTCTTGCTTCTATGCAC
>UYYA01000381.1:0-63015 GCA_900624975.1 Angiostrongylus costaricensis
AACCCCGCTGACGGGTGATTGCTGTGGCAAAAAGATCGATAGAAATAGCTGAGAGACGTGCGAAACAAAGGACCCGCATGGTGTGGTGGTGAACGCGTTACTCCCCGGAAAGGATAATAGCGCGTTCGTTCCCCACCATAGACACCTGCGGTCCAGAGTTTTGCAAATATCTCAGCAACGTTGTGGTTGTGTACCAGTCGTCAATTGCAAGACGAACAATGAGGGAAAATCGAGGAAACAGACGATGGCAAACCCAAAACCAACTTCGATAATCGCTATAGGAAAAGCACAACTACGTTAGCACTCATTAAGTTGAGGATCGTTCGTTGTCAGAGTGAGTGTTCTGCTTATTATACCTATGAGGTACTTGGTCGATGATATTACGACATGACAACTCGTACGCGGACGACAATTAGGGAACGTAAACAAGGTGATTGGACGAGATATGGCGAACATAAAAATACGAGAAAACCCTTTCTGCAAATCGCTAAGCCATAACTTCATACTTTTACCGAAAAAAGCCCAATTTGTAGAAATAAATCCATCGAAAGAATACAGAATTCAATGATATCATCCGTATGACGATTTCAATGTATTCAGGCGACACACGTAAATGGTTGCAATTTTTTTCTCAACAGTAAACAAAAGTGAGGAGGAAATGGCAAATATAGTGGAGTGTAAAATATAAGAATAAGTTTAAAAGAACAAGAAAAAAAGACACTTTTGGATTTGCGAAAGTAAGAGCTTCGAATAGATTCTTCATTGGTATAATCAGCTTGGAACACTAAGATTTCCATACTTAAAGACCGTTATCGTCATCGAGCACGTCGTCCTTTTCCCTTGCGACGAGTGCATAAGATATTTGAAGCCGCCAAGAACCGAGTCACTCATCGATGGATTTGATGACACACGACGCTTGGCTGGCTAATGACCTTTCCTCTGTAGCCAACATTATGCGTTATAGTAATCAATTTCAACTAATCAATAAGCGAAAGTCGATTAAGCTTGGATAGAACTCCATTACAGGATGCATAGAGAAAGCCCCTTTTGTAAGACCTGCGGCCACGAATTTATATATTTCTCTTAAAAAAGCCATAAAAACATGACATCATTCCTTATTTAGTTGCGAATCGCCATTTGTAGTAACTATATATACAGATAAAAATTTGCCAACTACCACAAGCACCCGTCCCCATTCAGATATTTTGGCATCAAGATGTTCTGTTCTAGCCAGATGTAAAGGCTTCTGCACTTCTTCCATTGTTTCCTTGTCTTTCAACGATAACTCATAGAAGTGAACAGGTCCACAAATAAATCCTGTTGCATCACGACGATATACAGTCTTCTGTACTTACGGAAACGCCTACAGTGTTGGTCAATTGTTGCCTTTCTTGAAATCTTGAAATAGTGGAGTTACAGAGTTCCTAGATCGCCGTCGTACGTAGTCATCAATATTCGTGGGCAGTAGGGACATTTGCTATCTTCTACGGTGACTTCCCCACAATGCTTGCGACCTACCGATACAAAACGACATAGTAGACCGAATCTTCATCCTCATTAATGAGTTAAAATCTTCAAGATACGATTTTTCCCCTAGACACTAACCCTTCACGACACAACTCACCACTCGTTCGAGCTGAAGACGATGCGCAGTGGCGGCTTTCGCTCGACGCAATTCTTCACTTCGTCGAATCTCCTCGGCAGTTGGTGGTGGTGCCGACTAAAAACGCTCAACATCAATCATTTCCATTCTTTTCCTCTCATTCTTTTTCAGTTATGTTTTCCCATCCAGGAAATAGTAATTTGGTTGATGGTGCAACCAAAATGATGATCTCTACTGTACTGTTACCACATACCAAAGTGACATACTCTATTCTATTGAGTTAAACAAGTAATTAGACCTAGAATATGTGAACACCATAAGATTTTCAAGTCTTCATTTAAGTTACATTTAGATCAACGAAACATCAAAGCTCCCAGAGTACTGCTAGGGAGAATTCACCGATATGAAGCACTGATAAAACTATTAGATTCTCACACCAGCTCAACAAGAGCAGTTCGTAAGAACATTATACTTACTTACTTACTTGATACTCGAATGGCGCGTCCTCACTAATTGTGCGAGCCCCAGCATAATCTCCAATTTTCGGAGATGTTGCCATTGTGGTTTCCTCGAATCCCGAGGTCAGCCTAGGCAAAATCTGCCCCACGTCTTCACCAACAAAGACCTTCGCCGGCCTTTGTGGATCACAGGGACATTTGCCACTATGTGACTTTAATACCAGGACAGTGATCGATCCTGGTACTAGTTTACTCTTAGCTAGGCTTCTTGATGGAAACGCCGGAATCCTTCTTAGCTTGCGAGACCCTGCCGAAGGTACAAATCTCCCCGCTGTACCTCGCGGTCCGACACCCAGGAACAACCCCCAGCCACGATGAGGCGGTAAACCGTTGGGAGGAAGGACATTATAGATATATATAGATATATATATATACATATATATGTATATATATATTAGATTATCAATCTGTCTCTTTCCAGAGTCCTCTTATTCCAGTGATTTTAGTGATTTTTCTGGAAAAAAACTGACTTCAAAGGGAAACAAGCACAGTTTTACAACGTTTACAGCATTTTGCCATCAAACGAGCCATCAGTGCATTCACCAGTTTTCTCCAACTTTGGAACTACTAAACAAGTGGATCTACCGTATAGTGACCAGAATCATCTAGTAACTGGAAAACTAAGTAAGTTGTGAGGATATGATAAGTACTTCGGTGATGAAAATCATTACAACTTTAAAAAAACAGCTGACCTGTGAAAAAATGAACCGAAAGGGATCGAATCTCATACCTTCTGCGATGCGAACGACAACTGATCGATGTCCCGCAGTTCAGGATTAGCGATTAGTTCCGGAGAGCTACGACTAGATGGTACATCTGAAAGCAGCATACAGTGAATACTAGGCCATAAATGAATAAAGTGGAAAGAAATCTTTAATTTAAATACCAAGTTTTCGGGCTGTAAAAAAAGAAGTGCTATAAAACATTTTTAGATAATGAAAAAACTACGACTAAGTATAGGGGAAAATTAATGTTCAACTAGTACCACACATATTGAACATTTAGGACAGTGGTTAGTGATGTATGAAGTACAAAGGATAAAGCATTCGCCTCTGTTCATTCACAAAGGAATGCGTCATGTGATTTGTTTCACTCGCAGGACTATGGAGATAACTGACTGCATATCCGGCCTATAAAACGACTTATGGGTGTTGCCGATCTAATAAGTATCGATCATTTTATTTTACTAAATGGATCCGGCACAAATTTTCCAATTCCAAAGAGGTGTGAGGCTTTTTCAGCGTCGGACGTAAAATCGAACCAAAGACCACATGTGTGTTGCAGCAGAGGATCTCTAACCAGTGCGCTGCAAATACCCATTGGTTGGCAGGATGATAGGTTAAAATTGGGAAAATTAACGGAAATCTTATAATTCTTATCTACTGCTCAATATTTTTTCCCGTTAAGTTAAAAACACTTGCTAAGAGAAAAGCAGAACGAGAGCCTCAACAGTGCCGTGCGTAACACGTGGGAAGGAATTATTACCCTTTCTGGAGGCTAACGCATTTACCACCACACCATGGGCGTCTTTCGTTTCGCCTTTCTCTCACCCGTGTTTTATAGGTACTATCAGCAATCACCAGTCGACGGGATTGATCTGAGGAGCATAAATCAGCGTTGAATCCAATTAAGCTGAAGCTGTAGTATACATCTGCATTTATGAGGAACACGTTAGCTGCTGGGAAAGGGTGATAGCGTGTTCGATCCCCACCGCAAACATCTGCGGTGCAGAGCTTTGCAAATATTTGCCATGAAAAAAGAATAGGTTGTATTTAACAACAATCTCGGTTTTTTTTCCTAGAGGCACCCTGAGATTTAGTGTGTAAACTAATTGTCGCTGCAGTGAGGGAGTTACTAATACCCAACAAAAAACTTTTGTGCCTTTGATGGCATCTTTTCATAATCTTCTTAAGTAAAGTCAGCTCTCCGACGACTTCCAGTGGCTTAGCTCTACGAGAAATCTATTTTCTATGACCATATTGAGTTCGCCAATCAAGTTTTTCGATAAAATTTATCACAAAAAAACGGACTGCTTCAAATTCGAACCACTTTTTTCTCATGAAGTACGTCCACTCTTTGAAACACGCACATCACTGGAAAATGAAACGAGCCTCATAATATTTCAACATAACTCGAATACTCAAGAGATTGGCAAGATGGGAACAGATAAATGGTTTCCGTCAAGTCTCTAAAGCCTCACTGTTATGAAATATCTCCAATTCTGACGGCTTGGAATGAAAAAATTTATGGTTATGTGGATCTCATAGCTCAGATGAATAGCACAAATGCGAAATCCGAATGACCAAAACGGATAGCACAAAGGATAGCCCTTCCATTCGCTTTTCCAGTATGATTATGAGAATGAACGCTGGGAGATCAACTTACAACCCCAAATGGTGTTCCTTTCAAACAGCTGATGAAACCCAAAATATTCAGACACGGGCATAATTTTATCTTTTTTGCTTTGTGATTTCACACAAGTATTACTATACTATTCTTTTCCTTTAGATGGATGCCAGAGAATTTCTATTTGTTATCTATATTTGTTAATTAACTTGACATCACACGAAGAAATATTGATCGATGTAGATCATAGCGCTTTATTTCTACTGATGTGCGAAAAATGCAACAGTTTTTGAATATGGGAGCTGTTTCCTGCACTTTCTGACTAAATTTTCTGACTGGAGACTTTCAACGACCAAACTCAATGTTATTTAGTGAAATCTGCTTAAGCAGTAACGAAATAATCCAGTAAAACTTTGTCATAGTACCTTTTTTGTTTCGGAAAGAAAAAAAAGACTGCAATATTTTAATAAAATAACAGTTATCGAGTACTCGCTACTTTTCATTAAACCGAATTACACTTTTTACACTAAGCTGTTCTGTTTTCAAGGACGACCAGGGCAGTGCATTAGAGCGCCACTTGTCATTAACAAGTCGCTGGTTGGTTATTCCCACTGTTATAAGCGTGGGAAACCTTGCGTCCCTGTGGGAACGATTGAGTTACTACTATATCATCTTCTTTCATCGTTCACTAAATGATTTACGAAAAATCAATACGCAAGAGATTTTATCAGAAATACCTTGTTAAAGTAAAGTACCAGAGATGAGTCTTAGGCATAAGATTCAATGCAAAGAAAACTGTTCAAATGGACGGAAAATATAGCATAAGATATAACCTAAAAATACTCTGGTAAAGAAAGTATCCATAAAACATGTCCAATTGCTGAGAGTCAGATAAAATCAATAAGAATGTAAAAGTTTGCTCTCTAAAATATTCTAAAGAACAATTTTTTTTGAGAATGACGAAATCTTCTCATCGGCCAAAAATAGAGCAAATTTTTAAATGGTTCGGCCGGTTTACGTGTTTAATCACTTTGTCAGAAATTGAGTTACCCATGGATAAAACCTGATTACCACCCGTTTCCAATATGGCCTGGCGTCAGGTTGGCTGGCCCCTTTAAAGTAAACACCTCCACTCGCTTGACTTGCTCTTCTCTCTGTTTTCTAGAATTCCCAAAGCGCCACAAAATGCACGACAAACGAATACAATGAAGATACGATGTCGGTTACGATTATTTTGCTAGAATAAAAACTCTAGAAAGCACAAAAGAATGATCTAGGACGGGAACGAACCGCACAGGATGTTCCTTAGGAATGTGTCGCAGCGGTCCGACTACATGGTAGAGTCGTAGAAGTGAATGAATGCAGAGTTTGTCTATAAGACGACTTTCGATGACGTACCAATGCATTAAGTCAACGTTTTATCCTTTGAAACGAATCCGTTACCAGTTTGTCGACCCCGCAGTGATCCTGGGCTTGTTTTGCTCAGGGGGCAAGATCAAAACAGAGCAGGTGCGTACTGTAGGCAATTCTAATCACTGCACTACACCCGACCTAGACAATCAATAGTAACAAGAGCTCCTCATAACTTATTTATAGGTATATCCTGCCGTAAGGATAAATCTAACATTGTGTTTCCGTGTTGTAATTCCACTCTATACCTCCTCCTAGTGAAATGAGTACTTTCTATTGAAACAGACAGATTTCCTTCATGAGAATTCTTTAACAGCATTCAAATTTTCCGTGGCATGCCGTATAAGGCCTTTTCCTAAAATTCTAAGCATCAAATACAAATAGTTGAAAGTGTAAAATGATCTGAAAATTTCGAACGATTCGATTCTTTCTCTGCTCGAAAATTATGCCAATACTACTGAATCACACAATTTTAACTTATTCCGACAATATTAGAACAAAATAAACTCTGTTTTCAAGCTAGAAACGAAAATATAGCCGGGCTACTTTTAGCAACGATAATTGCGCTGCTTCCATCCCAACCCAGGATAACGATGCTTTCCATTCCTCCGATGTCGGCAAATTGCTACCTGACTGGGAAGAGCTTAAAACCTCTCCATAAAAACGTTTTTGTGAACATAATGTATACAATTAAACCAATAAATTGACAAATGGATGGATTTGTTGTCAGTCGAATAGATGGGCACCGGTACAATCCGAGGCAAGCTGTTGTAGTGACGACCGGCGGTAGAGTCAGCACCACCACGTTGAGAACTATGGAAATCGATCTGAATGGGTCGGAAGAAAGGTTAATGAGATTTCCGATATAGTAACGAGTCATTCATTACATTTCTACACTTCGTTAATATATTTTGTCTATCTCTAACTGCCTTGGTGTGATTGCAGCGTCCTCGGCTTACACCAATGGTATGAAGTTCACCTATCTCCTACGTTACTACAGAAAAAAGCATTAGCGAAAATAAAAAATAAACTTAACTCTTTCTTATTGACAACTTGTCAAGTGAATCAATTTGTCGAATAAAGGCGATAGAATACATGAATGGATTCACTCCGACTAGGTCTGAGACAGAACGACAACGCAGCGAATAAAAAGTATTCAAGTATAAGAGGATTTAAGGCAGATTAGCTTTTAGGTTACAGAAAAGAGGACAAAAAGCATGGCCTTGATGATCGAGCAATAATCTCTTTCCCCTCTACGATTGCTTTCTTTATGAACAAAACTGAGTTCTGGAAACATCCATTAGTTTCTTGCTTCTTATCATCTTATCCCTCTATATACAACAGTAGAAGCCATTCTAATATTGCTAAACGAGAAACAGACTACAAAATTTATTATCGCATGGCTAGCTGTACATAAATGAGTCGGAAAAAACGTGTATTTTATAGCAATCGATCGTTGTCAGTCAAAACCCCGCAATCAATCCAAATGTGCAGTTGAAAGTACAAACGTGATCGTACCGTTGGACGAAAGAACGGTAGGTCAAACAAACTTATTTCCACTTCTGAGTCCTATTGCTAATCGCCAAATGATAGCAGATAAAACGTTCGGTGTTCATCAAACCCTTAAAGATACGCCATGCATTCGATTCTATTCATAGTGCTGCACAGGCAATTGAGCGCATATCTTTCCTGCTCTTAAAGTGGCCTTGCGACATATCCAAACCACTGCTTTTACCTTTACAGACAAACCTGATACCCAAATGCTGGTGCCGGATGGATAGAGCGCGCAGTTTTCCCTGCCCTGGGTTCGAACCAATGATCCCGTGTGTATTGCAGAGCATGTCTAAGCATTACGTTACATGTGCGTTAATCAACAAATACTGCAATACTCAGACGATTCTCATTAATGAACGGCCCAGCATCGTCTATCAAAGTGCACCGAAGCGTTTATAACGTTAAATAACGCGTCGAGGTCGTGATGACGCCAACGGCATCAGCTTTACGTCTAATTGGATGCACATGTTCGACGTTATCGTCCATCATTCACATTCATCTGCAGATTGTGCATCGATTTCACACCACCGTTATGTACTACGCCATTTAACAAGCCAGTTTTGCACGAGTTTTCATGAGAGCAAACGTCAGTTATGTAGTCGCCGTCGAGTCATCGAATAAAAATCGACAGGTTGAAGTGATAGATAAGAGTCTTTAGCAAGAATCCTATGTGACAGGAATGAGGGTTTAGCGATATTATGGCTCGTTAGTAGAATATGAGGGTCGATATTCCATAGAAGAAAACTGCTAACTTCAAACTAACGAGCTTGAAATACGGCACACTTAACGAGTCGTTGTGCGCCTAAGTCGACCTCAAATTTCGAGATTCCTAACCACGAGTTCTCTTTTCTCCGTGGCTTTTGTTAGTTAGTTACTGAAGATGATGAGACATTTTTAAATAATGGTCTCATAGGGGATGAAGATGAGAAAGAAAACTAAGAACATAGAAGTGAGATGAACTATTTAAACTAACAAAACGGCTATTATAATGAACTCGATCCTACTACGGTACACGACCGTGTAACATGGAGTATCCGACTCTTAAAGCGAGGTATTCTTAGTACTTCTTGTTCATTTTATAAACCTCCTAGCTTTCTCGCGCTCATAGACTTGTATTTTAAGTAATCAGACTAAAATCAAGCTGCTGAGTTCGAATTCGAAAAACTGGTTCCACTGAACCCTTGTGAACGCTCATTCATTCGATGACTGGAGGTTAATCCATCCATATCTTAGGACCTGGACGGACACCAAGGCGGGGTTTAACCCAGACACGACGGAAGACTCATCATCATAATTGTCCAAGATTACGAGTATGCATTGGACATCTGGCTTCTTATAGACATAAAAGAACTAAATGGATGACTTAATGAGTGGGTGGAGTCGTATCAAATGTGAATCGACTAGATGTAAAATGACACCAAAATCGATAAGCAAGTTAGTATCCCTCACAGACTTGATCTCCGTCTATAATAGTCGTTGATCTGGTGATCTTTTATATCTACATTTCTAACTACATCAAGTCGAATCTCATACTTCTCCAACTATCTGTGCTTACTTCAAGCTGGTTCCTGCTCATTAATCTGTCAGCTTGACCAGCTTAATTACCGTAGAACATTTCGAAAACAGTAATTATATAAGGGTGCATGTATTATTTAGTATAACTAACTAACCGTCCACCAGGCACCAGTCATCGTCGGTCATCTTCCCGGCAAGACCCAACGACGTCTCGCTGTCGTTCGACACCTAAGCGTAACCAATTGTCAGGTTATGAATGTACATTGGACGTCTAAAACTATTCAATGCTGTATTTCTTGCACCATTCTGGTTAGCACTTAATGCCTATTGATTATAAAATCACAGTTTAAAAGATAAATGTGGCAGAATTACTGTTTGAATACCAAACTTTGAACTACTTTACAATGCCTTTCAATCCTACTTATTCTGATGGCCATTTAAGAACATCGTCGTGCAATGAAATACTGGTGAAACATCAACAACCCCAAGACCAACACTTAAAACACCTTGAAGAATACCATTGCTTTTAGGGCTTCATTAAACAAAATGCGTAGAATGTAATGCCACTGCACAATAAGAACTTTCTCGCCTCACTTTTTCCCAATCTGACATTTCCATCTTTGTTCAAAAACCTTGCTGCCTAGCTGAAAACCTAGTTTTTGGCTATGTGACTTTACGAAATTCTAGCGTTAATCTCTAAGCGTTTTGTTTTCTATGCTACTCCACGACAACAAATTAAAAGACTCTACCGTACTTGTGAATCGTTGGAGTCTTCAGTACCGAAGATATAACCGTAGAGACCGTGCAGCATAGTATTTTTGAGATGGTGTAGTGGTAGTGGAGATGAAGGAAGAGA
Source organism: Angiostrongylus costaricensis (assembly GCA_900624975.1). Lineage (NCBI taxonomy): Eukaryota > Metazoa > Nematoda > Chromadorea > Rhabditida > Metastrongylidae > Angiostrongylus > Angiostrongylus costaricensis. The sequence continues at coordinate 9,803 of UYYA01000381.1, forward strand.
GGGTCGAGGAGAAAGCCTGGAAAAGAGCACTATTGACTGGTAACCGCCCTTTTATCGACTCGACGACGAGCAAAGTACGTACGACATCACTGCACCAAAAGACAAAACTGCATCTTCACAAAAAAAAAACCAATTTTTATGACAAGTAATGTTCGTAGTAGAGGAATAAGGAAACACTGCTTGATTAGCTTAAATGTCATGCAGCTACAAAAAGAAAGCGTGTCAGGCGGTGAACGACTTCCTTAAGTGGGATTTTTAGTGAATTCTTTTAGAATCTTTAGAATTCTATTTCGTCTCGTTTGGAATTTTCTGAGACAAAATTAGATTCACCGTCACTAAAGCTGTCAAATTAGTACTTGAACTTTCTGGCATTGCTTTATACAAGTTCCACCGTAGAATCTACTCGTCGAAAACTGAATTGAGCTTCACGTAATAAAAATTCTGCGGATAAAAAGTGACCTCGAGATCAGCTGGCTAACAAACTGATGAATGAAAAGAATCGAGGATCTAACCACTACAGAAAAGTATGTTAACTTTATGTTGCTGATGACACTGAAAGCTGACGTGTGCCGTCAGAGAGATCTGAGAAAACGACAACGCCAGCCGGCCTCTCGGCTGCTCAATGATTTCTCGGGGGAGCACGACGACAATGGGAAAAAAGTCGGCTGAATGATCGAAAACCACTACCAGCCGAAAGAGTACGAAAAAACAAACTGCTCTTGAGAATCCTGAATACAAGAGCACCATTTGCTTCGCTGAGAACGTAGCTGAACAATACTTCCACAGGGCGAAGGGCAGCAAGGATACTGTACCCGTCTTCTCGCTATCGATGATCGCTAGAATTCGCTTAATTCGCCTATAAATTTTGGATATTAGCAAGTCCACAACGATATTAAAACAGTATACAAAGTCAGTACTAGTCTTTAACAAATGTGCCAATACAAATAGAAGTGTGCCTATATCAGTAATGGTAACGACATTCGCAAAAACAACGGGCATCCTTAGACGTTCTCGATGCTCTTATCGAAAACTCCATTGCCTTGTGAAGATAGTAGCCATTTGCAAAGAAAAGCAAATGAAATTCATTGACACCACATCATTCAATCACAGCTAGGTTAGTAAACAATTTAGCGATGCCAACTAGAAAAGAAAAAAGACGACAACGACGACGGCGCCGGCGGCATCGAGTGCAGCGTTGTCGCCGTCACATCACATTGCAAGATCGCTGTCGTGTTGTGACGTCGTTGAGATCGAGACGTTTCGGGCTTAGGGCCACACACGGATATCAAGTGAGTGAAAACGATTGTGGGTGGTCCCAGAGAGAGCGTGTATGTGTGCAGGCAGGCGTGTCGACATGGGCGGGCGGTCGTTGACCCTGTCATAGACGCAGAATTTTGCTGTTGTATAGAAGACAGCACTAAGACACGAAGTCCGACCACAGCCATCTATGGACGTTGTTGGATTGACGGATTGAGGGTTAGACGAAGGTGTACACATTTACATAGGCGGCGTAGCTGATTGCCATAACGGTAACGGGCGTCTCTTAGCCTCTGAAAAACGGAAGCCGTTCACACCTACACTATGAGATTCGGGACCAACGATCAAAAAACCAAAACTTCTGCGCATGTTGGATACTATCGACAATCAAATATCATGCCATGTTAATTGACGACGGCAGGTTGAAGAGGTGGATGAGAGATATGGTGAAATCGTATAGTTCAAATTATTCATATCACACCACCAGTAATGGTTAACGAACTATCGGCATCAGGAACGAAAGGCAACACAAATCAATAAACATTGAATCGACGTTATAGTATTTTTAAAGCGGTTCACGAAGTGGAAGTTTAGGCTTCTACGGTCCAAAAAGCCAGCCTCAGATGACATATTACCAGATTACACATATTAACATGACAAAATGATAACTAATAACCGACAAGAACTACAGATCTCTTGGTTGGCACGATCTTTTAGCTTCGATAATGTCAAAAACGACTGGGAAAACAAAAGCGTATCGACTTTGTTTATAGCAGGAAGCCGATGAGAAGGAGACGACGAATGAACGAACGAACGACCGAACGAGAGATCTCATTCGTAATACAAACGGGATCCACTTACATCGAGAACATTGCGCGGAAAAAAGGGTAAACAGTGGTGACAAAATCAGAATTCTGTTGTTCATTCGAAACTTTCGAGCATTCAGGTGATGAAACTCCTACCACTGAAGCAACAAGTTGATTCCTACTGTGTCGCGCGATCGACTTCTAGTCGATTAACAACCGTCTTCTAGCCTCTACGCAAACGTCATTATATTCATGCGTTTGGGTGTGAATGTGCTCGCTCGCGTGTATTTGAATTTTATCTAACACACTAACTAACAATTCCAGCAAAAGCCTTCAATGACTAAGAAGCAATTCGAACGCAGCTGCGGAGGCAGTTAACGTTCGTTTCGAACAAGCAGCGCCCTTCAAGTACTCTGGAAAAGTCTGTCTAGCTACCTATGGATTAAAAAAGAGCCAAGGAGAGTAGCGAATCAGAAGGAAGCTCATTTAAACTGTGTGAAGCTCCGGTGCTCATGGAGCACCATGTTGCCCCATCGTGCAACTCTGACGACCGCTGGTATGTAAGTAGAGGGACTTTCCCGATAAATAAAAGGTTAAAGAATAAAGTGTTGGGAGTTGAACAATTCCTGAATGCGTCACGCATTTGACACCATTCATAGCATCTCAAAGGTGATTGAATGCATATCTAGTCTATACAATGACTTGAGGTGATGGCCCACCAATGTGTCAACACAATGTTTTTATTTTCCCCACACAGATGTGGTACGAATTCACCGAGCCCGACTGGATGGATGGCTTGGTGAGCACGGATGCGGGTTCGATTCACTGACCGATCCACTGCGTATTGCAGAACACCCTCAAACCACTGTGCTACAAGCACCTACCACCTTACCGATAATCACTCAAATTCTTGGATCACTGAGAAGACTATCGACGATCTATGTGAACAATTGTGTAGTGGTGGACCCGGATGGTGTAGTGGTGAAGTGCGCTGCTCCCCGGTAAGGACAACAGCGCGTGTTCGTTCCCCACTTCATACACCTGTGGTCCGGAGTTTTGCAAATATCTCAGCATTCCATACGAGTTATATTTCGCAACATACCCTGCCATTAAGAAGAAAAAGGCAGTAAATAAAAGGGTTAAGATATGTGAACAATGTTTAATAGTAACAACAGCAATAATAATACTTGATGCTTGATACTTGAATGGCCCGTCCTCACTGATTGTGCGGGCCCCAGCATACCACTTTTCGGAGATCTGTTGGTTAAGCCATTATGGCTCCCTGGAGTCCCGAGGTCAGTCTGCTCCAGGTCTTCACTACCGCAGGCAGTCGCAACCCTTATGGATCAGAGAGAGATTTTCCACCATGCGACTAATTTGATACCAGGACGGTGACGGATCCTGGTATTGGTTTCATCTTAGCAGGGCTTCCTGAGAAAAACGTCGGCCTCCTTCTCAGCTTGGAGACCCTGCCTGGGAGATGAATTCCCGTGTTGTACATCGCAGCCCGATACCCAGGAACACCTCCTAGCCACGATGAGGCGGCAAACCGTTGGGAGGCAATAAAAATAATAATAAATCATCACTACGAATACTGAGAAGAGCTGTGTGAAGCCTCAGAAGCATATGTAAGTATACTATTCCTTACTAGAAATAAACACTTCAGATAAATCGCTCAAATGAATTATGTAGAGAAGAAAAAAATGAAGAGTTGCTTGTGGTGTGGCGTTCGATCGGGCCGTTGTTCAACAGTTGTTCGGTCAATGCGATGTTTATGATGAGCTACATTTTTCCTTATGTATATGAGTGTAAAAATAACAAAAGAACAAATCGAGAAAAGTTTTGTGCTTTAACTAATTCATATGAAAGTGGGATTTGCTGGAAAAGTCCAGCCTCACCATCTCTAAGTCTCATCTCGCTTTCATTTCCCAAAAAAGGAACATCGCTTAAAAAATAAAGTCTGTAAACCAGTTGGCGGATAAAAACTTGATGTGTTATTCATTCTCTAACGAAACTATCGTAGTCTAACCAAAATCCAGATGATGTAGAAGACTTGGGTAGGGGGTTAATGGAATATTCTTGATAAGGATTGTACTAAAGCCGTATTATTACTAATGGTAGCTCATAGTGTTGCCGTATTGCACCTATATCACAAGTTTGACGTCTACATGAAAAAATCCTATTCAGTAGTGACAGAGCTAAGACCGACAGCTTCAGGAACACGTAGGCTCTTAAATCTTCGTTCGAAGAGTGAAAAATGCCATAATATTGATGACGACAAGAAAAGGAAACGAGTAAAACGACAGACAACTTGGCGTTGCAATGGAAGAAAGAACGTGAGAGCAGAAGGAGGTTGGCGTCGGCGAACTCACGTGCCGACAATTGCGTGCGTCAATGACGAGAACGATTCGTGATAAATTTTTCTTTTGCAGACGAAATGTCACCGATCATCGCAACAACAACAACAACGTGTATCAATACTAGTGGAAGATGAAAGAAAACTGACAAAATGATAGAGTAGTGGAAGGGACAGTAGAATCGTCAGAGCTAGGAACTCAGAAGATTATTCCTTAGGCAATCAAGGCCGATATAGCTTTTCGGCGCTGACATATCCGTTAAGGATGAGTCAGGCATTCTGACTTAAACGTAGCATCACAGAGGTAACGGAATGAATATGTAGCAGAGAATGACTGACTGAAGCCTACCGACACATTAAGTCAGTGATTTCATCTTTCCTGACTAAGCGACTCCGAGTGAAGAAAGGCTTGGCTTGTTAGGGACGCATATTCAAAACAGAGACCAAATTTGTATTACAAAGTATTTTAAACCACTGCGCTAAAACTACTTGGAAAATATTCATAAACATTGAAATATCTAGAATAGGAGTGATGTTTATGGTTTTTGTCAGAAGCGTCAGTTGCCTTTCATGTGACTTCGATTGACGCCGATAATTATTTCCGTCGTGTCTATCACGTGCGATAGTTGTTTGTTTCTGATTGACTGAAGTAAACAAAGATCAACATCATACTTCTTGTTTAGAAATCACCTCTCACAAAGAAATCTGATTATCATCGATTCGAGATTGTCCGGCTTCACATTTGTAGAATTCGGTCATAGGTTGGACTTGGGCAGCGGTTTTCCTTCAGCTACATCTAGTGAGCAATCCATCTGAATCACAATGGTTTAGCATCAGAAACACCACCCTAGCCATCAACAACGAGAAACGTGGGTCAATATTTCCGATTTCCTTTCCACGCTGGTCTGAAACAGGATACCCAATTGCGTCGTTCTCTTGCGAAAACCCATTCGATAATGTTGTGACTACACTTTCGTGTTGTTTACGTAACGCTAAGGTATCCGAGGTCTACACTTTTGTTGAAACAACCGTATTATTTCCAAGATCCGAAGAAGTACTCACTAGGCCGGCTGTGCTTACTGTTATTAACTCTTCGTTGCTCTTAGAAATTTATGATGTCTGCTTACTACCGTACATTTTTGGCGATAGCCACATCGATCACGTTATCTCTTCCTGATCCAAACGCATTGTTTTTCATACACATGAAATATTCGTGCAATACATATAAATGAATTTTGTGTCTAATCAGTAGTTCACCACATCGTCGTGATTGGTGAGCTTTCTAGTCATCGAGTTCATTCTTCAGCTAGGTTATCAAACTTCAGAAGAAGTTCGATATCTCCATACGGAAGCCAGGATAAAAGTGAAGTTATGCTACGGTAGAGTCCGGTGAACACACGTGGTTTCACACCTCCGTGATTTCTTTGTTGTCAAGAAGTGTAAAAGTAGTGAATTGTCCACAAAAGGAGTTCAAGAAAAGCTCTAATAGACATCAAAAATGAAAGGTGATTCTAGCGGTATCTGACCGAGTTGTTATTCAATAATCAACCCCACCACAGGTGACGCGTAGTGTAGTGGTTAGAGATGCCCTGCGTGCTCCGATTTCATCAAACTCTGCACCTTTGGTTTCGACAAAACTAGTTCCAGACTTGTCTGGAACGATAAGAAACACTGACTTGGTAGCTCGCCAGTCCGCCCTAAGTTATCATACGACCAAATATCTCTAGGGTCTGGTCCAGTTTTACGATTTGAAGGTGAGCTATAATACCTAAATGAGACATTTAATAACATTCTATTCCTATGTACCTGACAAGATCATTTGTTGTTTGGTGTGTTGTTGGACTAAATGATCGCCGCGTTTTTCCGCCGATATAATCATCCTCTACCTCTAATCCGACAAGGACACCTCACATACATACTTTGCGATATTGTTAAGCTTAAACTAATCCGATATTATCGTATAAACATTAATCTAGGCTAAAAATCATATGTCTTTTGAAAAAAAACTCAATGAACCCATAAAAAACGAAAATTATGCTAGTTATGAGTGCTACCAGACATTTTTAGATATAAGAGCCCATCTTCATAATCTTCATTTACGATTTCATGACAAAAAATATTCATCCCACTTTAAAACATAGAAAGAGAATCCCGAGCTAAAGAACTCCGAAACGTAACGTGAGAAGAAAATCGCTGACGCAAATTTGCAGACACTTCACCTCGATTTTGGAGGTGATTAACGCAAATTTTAACGTAAGTAGCAGGTTTTCTCCTTTTTTTCTTCTAAATCTTAAAAAATGAAAAATGTTTCGTTTAAAATGTTTCATATTGATCTTTAGTAGTTAGTAGGTTGTGGATAACTGAAAGCATTCCAATATATCAGAACTTGGAGAGAAAAATTTGGAAGATTCTGCAAAATTACGTGGTCAGTATGTTATCCGGTTGCTGTAATTCACAAAAACACATAGACCGGTCTGGTTATAGAAACGGTCACTTATGATATTCAGTAATCGCATTATATTGAAGTTTTTCGATAGTAAACTCCATCTGCACTATGTGAATCACAGCTCTAAAGACTTGTTAGACAACTGTTTTTTAACTATCTGGATAGTTCGAAATATCTGGATAGGTTTCGTTCCAGTTTGTCTACCTCGGAGGAATAGAGGACTTGGTTAACTCGAGACGGGAGATCGAACGCCGCACATTGTGTGTATTGTCGGTCATCTCCAACCCTTACGCTGGGTTTTAATGCTTTGTAAAATTAGGAGTGATAGTCAGGAATACATGCGCGATATCGATTAGCTAACAATTGAAGAACATTCTCGTTTTCCTGAGTCATTTTTTTTCTGGGAGTTTCCCAACGAAGTGCCAATTGCCGCCGTGAAAACATTTACCACTACCTACACTCCATCGACCGACCAGACACCAACAGACTACTGAAAGAAATCCTCTTAGATTCTTTTCCAACTCTCCAGCCAGTCATTTCCTTTTAGTTTTTTCTCCCTCTCTCTACATTCTGCCATCTCCTTTCTCGTGTACTGCTTTCATCGCACCGCATTTTCAACAAGTGGACTGAAACAACGGCAAACCGACAGACGGAAAAGTGAGAAACTCGTCAAAAAAAACATCGTAAAATAAACAGAACTATTCTCCAAAACAACAAAAGTAACAATAACAGTGGTAGTAACTGTGAGAACTGGTGAAACGTTACGAACGTGAAAAATCGCGTTCGGAAAAGTGGCAAAGATTGTTTTTCTACTTCAGTGTTACTGATTTCGTTTATATAATGGAGAACAAAAAACGATGAGAAGAAGTCTGCAAATGAAAAATAAAGGAAAGAAAAGGAGGAACCAGCTTAAATAAAATATTCCTTAAGGTTTCCCATCGATCGAAGTCTCTTTTTTCTGGGATCTACCACATTCGAAACTACTTAGTGTCATTCACCTCTTTATCTCTCATTCATAATCCACTGGAAATATTTCTTTCAAAGCCACTATTATCTATTTATTTACAATGATGAAAGTTTTCTGTAGAAAATAAACGATCGATATGATCATTTGTTATTCAACTACATAAGTTCCTTTAATAAATGATCTGGTTCAAAAATAATACGTCAATAGTTTTTAAGAAGTGAAAAACTTTGTGTTAGATATTTGAGAGAAGTCTAAAACTGCACATACATAGTATGAGGGCGTTTTTCACCAGTGCGAAGAATAACAATTCTCGTTGTCGTTACGAATTCCGTCCAGGACTACCGTCTTCCTCGTTGTTGCTTTCGTTCTCTCAGCGACTGAGTCCGAAATGAGGAAATGAACGTGACTAGGCGAAGTGGTGCGTGTGTCTGAAGAGTTTGAATTGATACATCTATGACGTGTTTACATTTACGCGCTCCGCTCCGCAGATGCGGACGGAAATCGATATGCAAATAGACTCGAAAACCGCCGACTACGACAGACGGACCGACGCAGGACCGGCGCAATGACCGGACTGATGGACAGATGGAAGACGTAGACCGCTTTGACACTTTTAAGGATTTCTACCGCTGCTCGGCGCGCGCCGTAGCCACAGTTGCACTCGTCATCGCCGCGGAACTAGCACGACGGAAATTTGTGGTAGTTGTCGAATTCGAAGAACCCGTACGAAAAACTGAGAAGATGGTGTTCCTGTGGAATAAGATCATTACTTATTATCTGATGTGAACAACATACAGATAGTGCTTCTCCTTAAGAACACACAGACGAGAAAAAACAGTCCTGAAAAAGACAAGGTCGCCGAGAAGTTAGCTGTTAGGAGACCAAAATGATCTTAACGACTTCGCATAACTCATAAAAACAGTTCCTTTGCAGTATAGCACTTAGAGCAGAATGATTTCCTATGTTTATCATGCGAAAAGAACTTAATGGCTATAACAATTTAGTACATTATTCTATGAGATCGAAAACCTTGGATTCACGCTGAGACCTGGGTAAGTTCTACAATGATGGCACGACGTCAACACTCGTATTTTTCGTTGAAACTAAAAAGAAGAAAGTCATTGACGTAGATGTTGAAACGTTACAAGTACTGTTTATTGCTGAAACCTGTCTAGAGCCAAGTGTTAGTGTTTATTCATCTCTCAGACGAGCTCTAACAGAACAAACAACCATCAGAACAATGTGGAAGTCGAAGTCCTTAGGTGATACAGTTGGAATCGAACTCCTAACCATATGAACGATCATCTATGCAATTTGAATAACTAATTGATATTTAATAATACACTTATATAATAAAAAATAGTAAGGAAAGATAAGCGACCACGAAATGACGGGGAGTCAGCACGGGACTGGGAAGAAGTGGAAGTAAATTACGGTCTACAAGCAATGTGACGGAAACGAGAGGAGGTAAGTCTGACTAAGACGACGACGATAACGTCGACATTTCAGAAACCGGAGAATTTACAGCAGATCGATGAGGAATTACCAACGGAATATCAACGTTAGCCTTGATCAATACAAAAAAGACAAACATGTACGATTTTTTGGCTCACAATGAGAGAAAAGGCATCAAGATAATAAAACCAGTCGATAAGTTGATAATCTATCGACCAATCGCCTCAATTCATGGTAATTTATGTGTGGACAGAGAGCGAATTGTCTACAACTAGCTAGCAAACAACCTGCTTTGCAGCTATTTACGAAGAGAAGGACTGGTGGTGGTGCCGGTGAGTGATCGATTCTCACTTGACAGATGTCCAATGTTCAAGCGGATTAGAGAACTCTAAGCAGTTGAGTAAAATGCTAGTAGTGAGCACATTATCGAACATATGGATTGTTCGATATCAATCCATATGTTAATCATAGTGCTGTAAATTTCTGTACGGTGAAGTTTCGTTACGTGAAAAGTAAGAGAAGAAAAGAAATGAAGAACGGGTAACGTTGTTGAAGAGCGAAAGGTTTCGCTAAGAAGAGAAAGTGTCATCAGATGTTATACCAAGCGGATATGAAGTAATAAAAGTCACAAAGTACTAGACAAACGCTCTCATCAACCTGTTATCCTTACCGAGGTAAAGAAAAATTCGCCAAATAAACTGTGTCGTTCACAACTAAGCAGCAGTTCAAGTTCTGCAATGAAGAGGACGGGATGAAAGCACGAAGTGATGAAATCTGGAACGGTAGTAGATATGAAGTTCACATATGCGCTATGATTATGGTGTTTACGAGTAGTTTGATAAGCAGTGGCTAATGAGGCTAATGTGGTATCACACGCAACAGTACGATAACCGGAAAAACATCATCAGCTTCAATGTGGAACTGGTCACAGAAGCATGCTAAATTGTTCCCAATAAACGTCATTTTATGGGTATATGAGATCTTTTCATATCGATTCCGACCGATTAGTAATCTACTATTGTCGTTTTTCTCAATGGACTACCAAATGTTTCATTTGGATAGGTAGCTCTCTTGGATAACTGGGGAATTGTTGATCATCTCCACGGTAACGTCACCTAGGCTGAATATGCCTGAGGAATTTTCATTTGGAAGTCCTATAGGAGTAAGTGAATGCCAGAAATCACTGTTGTCATCTACAAAAAACTTGATTGATAACAGTTCCCAGGATCGACTTTCTATTAACCTCGGCATTGGAATATGAATGTGGCCGATCCACAGAGGCCGTTTAGTGCCAGTAGTTACGATTCAGATGTCATGGAGAGATGAATGCGAAATTAGCAAAGTACGTTCTGAAACCAGTAGGATTTTTATGAAGCTGAACTATGCCATGTTTGCATAAGTGCTTTGTTTCATTAGGCTTACCTCCTAGGAATCTCTCTTATGCGATTGAACGTGAACTGGTTAGTCATGGGCCTACTTGGTATTTTCCCTACTGCCTTACAAGAGTTCGTCTACGGACCTAAATCGACTGTGTTTTCTCAATGAGACACAGACTATGAGATATGTGGCCCTGTTGGACCAAATTGACATGCACCTTCCAACATGTGTAAGTGTTAGTGTGCTTCTATGTTGCCTCCAGCATGTCAACACGGCCGAAAGCCGGCGACCAGCTGATTAAGGAGGACTTCGGAAGCAGTTCGCAGTCGTCTCTAAAGTAAAATCTATGTCTATTTTGAGAGCTCTGCTGTCGAATGACAAAGAAGAGTACTGTAAGATTTTGAAAGTTGATTTTCATTTAACCTCGGCACGACTGTCAATAATGTTTTGTTCTATTCATGATCTTGCACGAGATTGTTTTGAAATTTTTACAGAACTGCTATGTTGTTAAGTTCTAAAGTTATTTCTTCGTTATGTACCAGCTAATATGACACCTACTGCTAAATGTTCGACTGTCCGGAGAAGAAAAAGTATTAAAGCTCTAAAGAACGCTTTCGGCGTTGATAAATCCTTGAGGAATGAGCCATGCATTCGACTTCATTAAGCATCGTTTGGAGGTGATTGAATGCATATCTGGCATTTACATTGACCCGTGGTAGCTTAATAATACATCGAGTAAGTGCTGCTATCCTCCTAGACAAGTCTGGTACCAATTTACTGACCCAGAAGAGATGGAAGGCTTCGTGGGTTATGGGCGCCGGGATCGATTCCACGTGTGTGTCGCAGGGCGCCTCCGACCGCCGCGCCACACGCGCCCTTTTAAGATCGTCGCGCTCTGTGCACGGGACGAATAATTAGTCAGCCATCAAGTATCCTGTATGGCAGGACACTTCCGACTAAGGTTATTTCACTCGAACGGTGCTGCACTCCATCGGATCTCCACGCCATTTTCTGCTTAATATAATGTGAAGATCCAAGTGGCAAGAATGAACGTCTGTGGAAAAGAGGCTCAAATCATTCCAGCTGTGAAGAAAACGATAGCGTTAAAATGTTAACTGAATAAAAGGTTTATATTAGCTCCATATAATAGCACAAGAACATGAATGGTTAGAACAAGACATCATTGATTGAAGCACTGTATATGAAGCCAAAAACTACAACCAGTGAACTACACGTGGCTACGTTTCAATCTGGAACGGTGGAACTTCGAGCTCTGGTGACTGTGCAGTGAGTGGAGTCTGATCAGTAGATCCGGGGACAAGCGGAGACCGTTTTCGGCACATGTCTGAGCCGCTTTATGGACACAGATTGTCAGTAAGACATGCGATACCTTTATTCCATGCGGCCTTCATAATATGAAGTTGGATTAGTCAACAATGAAGCAGTAACAAGATGACAAGGTTTTTTAAACGGAGGAGATTAGAAAGACTGAGAGTCACGAACACTGTCAGGAACACTGAGACGTGGAGAATTAGGCCACTAATGTCATGAGAGACAAAGGAGGAAAAAAACTATTAGGAACTCGTTAGACGTGAACCCTCAGAACAGCAAATGCACCATATCTTGTACAGAGTCAAAGCATTGGATGAAATCTGCAGAGAAGTCCCTAAGTGACAAATGTGCTAGCCTTCTTGGCTTTCGAATGATGAGTCAGTCCATCCGAAAAGGCGGAGTAAAGACTTTAACGGCTCCTGATTGAGTTACTTTACAGAAAATGGAGGAGCAGATGGCTACCGAAGAGGAGAAGAATACACATTTTTGTGGATAGTAATACTCTGTGATAATCACTTTAAAGCCAAAAACAAAATCACATGATTTACCACCAGCCAGCCATGCCGTAGCTGGAGTCTGACATAAGGAAGCTTCGAATGCTTAGGAACTTGTAACTTCACTGTAGGTAAACCTTTTACGTCAATTACTGTTATAGGTTCTGACAATGTATTTGAAGTGTAACAGAGTTTTCCGACAAGCACTTTTTCATTTCATAGTTTCAATGAGATAGTTAGACAGTTACTTAATCTATTCGAAACAATTTCGAAGGCAGGGAACAAAGATGCTTAAGAGGCGAAGAACAATCTCACACCGCTTTCCTGTGCAACCTACTATTTACAAAAAAGGTAAAAAGGAAAAAAAAGTCGGACGGCCATCAAAGGAGTCTCTACTGCCGTTTTTCTCTCGTGCCTGACTGCCTGCACTGTGATGAGCCCAGCTCAGCTGAAGGACACGAAGAGGACCACACATCTCGAAAGAGAAACCTTTTTTATTACTATTGGTGAAAGACAAATTGTTGCGTTGCCGTGAAGCAAATATGGAGTTTGAAAATTTCTGAAGAATTATTAGGCGCTAATATATGCACAGTAAGTGCGAGTAATCAGAAACGGTAGGAATTGGCCTTGATGGAAACAAAAAGTTCGACTGAAATCGCCGCCGATGCCAATTATCGCAATATTGTATTTGTAAGGAAGAAGAAGGAAAAGAAAAATTTCCCGAGCTCTATTAGGCGCTAATATATCCACAGACAAAATATCTAAGTAAAAGTAATCGGAAACATGGTGTTCTTTTCATGGTAATCATCTAAAAACTCTGGCACCCACTGATGTGGTTGTGGGAATTAAGCCGACTTGATGTGTAGGGTGAAAATCATTGGTTAGTGTTGTTAATGAAAACATATATATGAGCACCTAACCAGTTATTCAGTGGTGGACTAGGTCCACTGACAACGTAGCTTGTGAAGCACTACTCTGACTGGACGTGGCGCTTGTTTGCTGTAGACAAATCGTCCGAATATCACCTGAGGTACATTCCTGTCTGTCTGCAGGCAAACCTTTCTCTGAAGCGATATGGCTTGCTTATTGGAGGAAACAAAGCGTAAACAAGCAGGTGCAATGAACTGCTGTGAATTCACGTTTGCAAAATATGGAAAACACATTTCGGAGCGGCAAAGAGTGGAGTTTCATCTTCGCAGCGCAACAACCCTGTTTCAGGGGGTAGCCATATAGTCGCCTTAGATCTCTATTTCACCACAGATCCGATAACCAGAGGACGCCCATTATAGTCATGCGGCTAGCCAGTTAAAGGAAGAGAGCCTTCATATGAGACACCTCAGGGAACTGCTGTGAAACAGGATTAATTTGTATTAATTCGGATTATTGAATATGACTTAAATTTAAGATCAATAGAACTAGCTAATAGATAGGCAAAACGAAGGACCCAGATGGTGTGGTGGTGAAGTGCGCTACTCCCCGGAAAGGACAATAGCGCGTTCGTTCCCCACCGCATACACCAGCGGTCCGGAGTTTTGCAAATATGTCAGCATTATATATGAGTTATATTTCGCAACATACCCTGCCATTAAAAAGAAAAAGGCAGTAAATAAAAGCGTTAAGAATGTGTTTAGCGTTACGGTGTTTCCACCTTCATCAGAGCAGTGATGATCAGAGGTGATTACCACGACCACCCATTTCTCCAATGGGATCTTCTTAATCGGATAGAGTCCAATTTAGTCTACTGTGTCGTTTTCTTGTTCAGCAATCGCGAGGTTTTTAAACAGCATACATTTACTTCCATAAGAAAACACCGCTTTTTTTCGAGAAGTTGTTGATCATGTAATTACCAAAGAGTTCGTCTTTTTGTAAGTGTCATTGAAGCGTTGGCCTAGTAGAATGCATATCAGTAAACCCTTCCAGGCTCTGAAGAAGGCGATACTGCCGAAACGTCAGCTAGCGTTGTATTGTATTGTGTTTTTTTTATGGAAGTAAATGTATGCTGTTTAAAACCTCGCGATTGCTGAACAAGAAAACGACACATTCATATTCCAATGCCGAGGTTAATAGAAAGTGGATCCTGGAAACTAGTCTACTGTCTTCTTATCGATTACAATAAGATATTCTTATACCATCAGACAACCGATGGGTTCTTATTAGCATTCAAATAAGCTGCAGTACTAAACTGGAAGGATTTCAAGAATCTGAGTGATTAGTGATCAGAATCTGTTTGCTGATCACCTAACCAAACCTCTTCCCTCCATTATCGTTCATCCGATTTTTTTATCTCGTAATTTATAATTTATTCAATATTTGCGAGAGTTCTATTCAGCAGCTGATCTATCGATAACCACATAAAATAACCACATCAGAAAAATTGACTGCATCATACGACTACGTAGTTTAGAACGAAAAGTCCTTAGAACTGCCCGATGTATAGATTCCTGCAATTTTAATGCTGATTTAATAAAATGTACCGTAATGAGATCTCCAATAAAAGTAGTTTTATTTAACTGCTTGCAAAAATTCTGCATACGAAAACCTTGCACATTTGCTGAATGGGCGGCAAATTCCTTACAATGGCATTCCTCTTATTTCCAACTTAGGAAATGTATTTTCCTCTTCTCAGTTCAACTTTATGGAAAAATTCATCACTCACGGTGTTTCCCCAAATAATGGCCAAAAAGTTTTGTTTATTAAATAGCGCCTGAAGATGCAGATGCTACTTTTCCATCTTAAACTTTGAAGTTTATACATCTCTCCATCTGCGTCTGAATGCAAGCACCGTGCTGTTTACTCCGTCTCACCAGTTGCTTATAAAAAATGAGCGGTGATAAAAACAGCAATGTCGTAAACTGGTTACTAATGGCTGATACGTTCAAAATAAAGCCATAGCAATTGTACTACAGCACATGTTCTTTGGTATCAAACAGTCGGTTGTCCCTGAACGAACGGACGGCCTGGCTATCATCAGATGAATCATTCGCCCATTAAATATTTATGAGGAGGTGGCTAGGAACAATATGCGAAAATTCTCTGGGAGATGTTAAGCGTAGATTTTTTTACTACAGCTAAACTCTAGTCGCTGATAAGGTGTAGAGAAAAACATTTGCATCACTTTCCGTTGAAGTAAGGCAAACAGTTTAATATAAGTTGTGATACTGCTGCACCCTTGCCTTCTTTGTCACAACCTCTGCCTACCACTGGCTAGGAAATGAACAGCAGCTGATATTAGCCTAGCAGCTAAATTTTAAACAATGTTGGTGCAACTTGCGAATAAAGAATCCTTTAGAATCCAAAGCATTTAGGAGTATAGTGTGTAAACGACTCTTTTGGATTAAGAAAAAGAAAGTACTTGCACTTCAAGGTTGAAGAACGGTCCTCACAAGGATGTGCTCTTGCTGGTTGGTGCCTGTAGAGAACATCGTCACAGCGATGGACAACAGTGCTGAAGATAATGACAAACTACACCAGAGAAAAATAAGTTCTGTAGTTGATTAGTCCTAAATGGTGTTTATTCATAAGAATAAAGCAGGTATTCCTTACAGCAATGTATTATAATACATTATTCATCGACGACAGCCACATCAGAAACAATAGATTCTTCTAGAAACGTCGCCCGTCATCTGAAGAATTCGTTGTGTTCTGGAACTGTGATGTAGCAGCATCCTTGACACCATCAAACTCATGTGATCGATCGATACAACAGAAGCAGAAGGACAACAGTGCGTGTTCGTTCCCCACTGCATACACCTGTGGTCCGAAGCTTTGCAAATATCTCAGCATTTCGTAGAAGCAGAAGAATTTCTTCTGTTCACCGCCCGTACTCTCAACAACTCGAGGTGATGGAACTCTGAGCTTGAGCTATACCCACATTGGTGTCACGACCGAATTGCTCACAGGTGACATTACCACCATCTGTTTGTTTGTAAAACAGTGTCATGTGACATCGGGAAACCAAATCATCTCAGCATCGATGATTTATTATATGATATCTTACGATGTGGTCGCTTAAGCTAATTTAGTCAAAAAAATCTGAGGCTTTTTTAAACAGATCCGCAATTACATCCAATTTTATCTGGCCGCAATTTGGGAGTACGCCTAGTTTTTTGCCGCTCACAGTGTGCATCTAAAATTACTGCGAACAAAGGTTCTTGCAAATTATTAAATATAGAAAACAGCAGTACAAAAACCAGTTCTTGTAAAATATCTGTGTTTGATGTCTCTATTTATTGATAAAAAGCATAAAAAATGAACTCATTTTGGCAACATAAACACTGAAAAAATTCGTGCCTTGATATCAATGCACGGAGCTTTTGTGTCAGTGAAGTCTTGGTTTTTAAATCAACCACTAAACTTTAAAAATAAGATGTTAACTAGGAAAATTCCTTAAACACTCGAGTAGGCAGTCATGAATTGTGTACGAATCGTATCCCACCTCTCCAATGCCCCTTTGCCACGATTAGGCCGGCAGGTCACTAAATCGGGGAGTGGGCTGCTGAAGGACTACGAAAAGATTTTAAAAAAGTGAGAAATTCTAAAGTTATCTTCCGGAAAAAATTACAACCGAACTCGAGAAACTGTTTCAAACAAAGAAAAAAATTCCTTGTGTTCAAGTTAGTCGAAAATTAATCTGTCATCTTCTCTTCTCTGATGGTCTTTAATATTTATGTTGTTTCCAAAAATATGAACCTTGCACAAAAATCTTCCGGACTAATCGATATTTATGATAAATCATTAGTGAATTAAATTACAGGCTAATTTATTACGTGGTTTAGGCAGTGTATTCACATGATGTCTTTCAGAAAGAATTAAAATAACTGGTTAAATTTGCCTCTTCAAATTTACGTGAATACCAAGTTTGCTTAATGATTTACCGTAATCTTGAGCAAAACTTCAAAACGATAGGAGAAAATACTAGAGAAAAAAGATTTAATAGCAAAAAAAAATATAATTGGTGATTCTGCTCTGAAAAACCGCACAAAATTCCAGTTTCAGTACTATTAAATTTGAACAGCAATTACTCGTCCCACCTCCTAAACTGGTTATTTTAGGCGTTTACGCATAAATCTGAGCAGGTCCACTAGAGGAAATCACTACATTGCTACGGTAAGCGGATTACTGTAGCACGCAGATGCGTTTTAGTGTTGCAATGGGAGGCTTGGATGAGTGGAATACCGAATAATCGTAAAAGACATTATACTAAATGACCGTGTCAAGCCATAATGTGATTTTTTGGATGTCAATATCTCAAATTTGCATTCGTTTTGAGAAAGTTGTTTATTTGGCCAACTTTTTGAAAGCTTTGACCACCCTGTCTTCTTCCTCCTGCTCTTTTAGCCCAGTGTTGAGGATCATTACTTGCATTTCAGCTGTTTTATTGGAAATAAGAGACCTTAAAACCAATACAGGTGCCCTACTAAGATGAAAACGTTAATTTTTGGTAGTTTTTGGATTAAGCAATGAAAAAAAACGTGGAATATTAGTGATACTGAACATAAACCATTAAATACAACTTGATCGTCATTGAATCGGAACGGCCGTGATTGTTCATTCAGGCCAATTATTTTCCGCCGTTGTTCAAGGGCGCAGCTGACCGTGGTGCGTCACAACACGCGCTTAATTACACACTTGAAGAGCAGAAATAGAGAACGTACACGAGAGATCACAGCAAATGAAGAGCGCACGATGCTGCACAGACGGTAAGAATACACGCGATTGTCGTCAGAGCGCGATTACCGACAGGTCACACGTGCGTGACCATTGATGTGCATTGCCATTGTGTACGCTAGTGAACACAAAGGGAATTTTTTTTATTGCCGGTGTGATGGAAATCTCTACTAATTATAGTCTTCGCAACCATCAGATGTGGTCTATTAGACGTTAATTTATCGAAATTTAAAGAGACTTTGCTTGTGGAACTTATGTGAGCACTTGTCCTAAAAGATATTTTCTAAATTCAACACAAGGAGTCAGATTTCTATTAATTTATGACGGGAAGCCGAAAAGACTAGTGCTTTGTCGCGTTCATAACGAGTTGGATTATTCTATTTAGAAGATGTAACGTTGATAATTGAGTGAATACTGTCTATTAATGGATTTGGCCAACCTAACACATCGATGTTTTCCTGCAACACTGATTTTCTTTTTTTGGGAAACGAAAAGGCCAAAACAGAAGTAAACTGCTTCCTGAAGATTTGGTGATCTTCCCGCACACCTTTACAATGTACTCCGTTCTTCCACAAAGAACAGGTACTAGATAAAAGTACTGCATTGTGATTTATGTTGCAGCTTCAGCTTAGCTCTATCCAATGCTGATTTGTACTCCCACTTCAATTCCGTCGATAGATGATTGCTGGTAGCACCTATAGGTCATGGTGGTTGAGAGAAAAGCGAGACGAAGTAGCTGCATGGTGTGATGGTGAACACGTTAGCCACCGCAAAGGGTAATAGTGCGTTCGCTACCCACACCTGCGGTTCGGAGTTTTACAAAAATCGAAGTATCATTGTAGTTATATTTCGCATAACACCGTAGAGCTCCTCAGTTTAGATGACACTCCTGAGAAAAGACTCCAGCAACACACCGTAGTTCAGCTCCTAAGAACGCGTAACAGCCACTTTGGAGTTGTAAACTATTGGCGGTTTTATGACAGAGTTAAAAATAAGCGTTTGGTTTGCAACCAGATATAGTAGCCAGCTGCTCATAGAGAAACTTTCGGTCTATTTCGGTGCGATTTGCTTAGGATGTGTCACTCTTGCAAGTGTCGTGGACCCATCAAATGATTTATAGCCTCGTTTATTTGATGGGAAGTATGCTTAGGTACTCTAATTCTATGTACAGTGGAAGGTTCAATGAAGGCTCACCGAAGCCGAGAAAAAGTTAGGCGTTTCCATTCGGAATCTTTAACAAAAGTAAAGACAAATAAGGACAGAGGCGGATAAGTTATCCTCGGCTACTTTCTTGAAAAAAAAATTGAAAATAAATACTAGGACCATAGTTTCTTTATGAAAGGTGGTAAACTCTTTGTGACGACTAAGAAATGGAAGGACACTGGAAGGGCTTGGTTGGTAGTAAAGATAGAAGGCGTGACCGGAGTCCACCTGGCCAACGTACTGTGAATAACTGACAGTATTCGTAAACACACAACGAATGTTGAGCAGTCTAGTCAACTCAGTTTATTTACGGTTTTTCTGCTTTACTGACACCATTTGGATATCATCATCATCTGTATGAACTTATCTTCATCTTAGTTGCCTATGAAAATTCCTAAAAAGGGAATGCATTTAGTGAGAAGACCAAATAGCTATGATGAGGGTCTTTGCTTGGCGGTTCCAAGCAGTAGCTTGTCAATGACAGATCTACTGTGCTCCGCGTCTCTTAGACACATTGTTTTGTCACCGCATCCAGCGTCAGTTGCGCAAGCCATAAGATAAGGGTCAAAAGGTTCACATACATACTCCAACGCACAAGAACAACAGAGGGGTCACAGTGCGACGCCTGTTTGTGAGAACAATAATATTACTCTCTTCTTTCATTTATGCAGAGGCAGAGTCACTAAGAGTGGCACCATGGCGTTTCTTATTAAGCTATTTTTAAAATCAAAATTCGACGTGCTGGTATAAAAAGTAGGGACTTACGGAATTTATCCACGAAAAGAGTAACCCAAACTAAGAGAGAGCTCGAAAATTTTAATCAAACGAGAAATTTTGGTTAGCACTGTGTTATGGCAGAACTCAGGAGCAATTACTGGTTATCGTATCGCAAAACCGTTTTAAAAAAGGACATTAGGTCAAAAGTGTAACGCCCTTCGTATACAATGGATAACCAAAACCTACTAAGCAGCTTAGGTACGCAACAAAAACCAGTAGACTTTATTGGTTCCTATTCGAGATACACGATGTTACAGAGCTACTCGTTTGATTGTATAAAGGATGAAAAGGATAAAGCTCTCAGCGTTTATAGTTCCCTGAAGGGTGCGTCATTCATTGGACTTTATTAAGCACCATTAAAAGTGGTTAAATGAATTTTTGGCGTTTACAATGACTTGGAGTGGCCTATCGATGTATCGAGCCGGTGGTGTTATCCTCCCAGACAAGTTTGGTACGAATTTGCTGACGCCGGAGAGATAGAAGGCTTGGTGAGTCTGGGTTGCGAGATCGACCCAATGTGTATTGCAGGACGCTTCGACTACTGCGCTACACGCGGTATTTATGCTAAGCTAGGTAGAAAACCGAACGATTTCTAGTATATTATTCAATTCTCACTGAGTGTGATATCGTTACTTTAACCCAATTATCCCATCCCTTCCATATGTGCTTAAATGTATTCATACATGTGTACCCACAGATTTCTGCATGTATTCAGCTTATTTAAAGCTCTCGGCTTAGATCATTCGCGGAAGAATGCGTCATTCATCCGACTTCACTAAGAATGATAAAGGTGAATGAATGTATATCTGGCCTTTACATTGACTCGCAGTTGCCTACTGATGTAACAAGCTAGTGCAGCTATCCTCTCAGACAAATCTTTAACCAACTTACCAACCCCAGACGGATGGGAGGCTTTGTGGGCCCGGGCGCGGGGATCGA
Source organism: Angiostrongylus costaricensis (assembly GCA_900624975.1). NCBI lineage: Eukaryota > Metazoa > Nematoda > Chromadorea > Rhabditida > Metastrongylidae > Angiostrongylus > Angiostrongylus costaricensis. The sequence continues at coordinate 30,879 of UYYA01000381.1, forward strand.
TCTCACGTGTGTAACAGGGCGCTTCTGGGCACTCTGCTATACCCGCTCGATGATACATAAGAAATAATCATACTGCAGATTTTGTGTGATGACTACCTTTTCAATAAATGTTTCTATAGGCCTTATTAACATGTCCGTCTTATACCATTACTTAAAGGGTACCTCTTAAAAAACCAGAATACGCTGAATACGAGAAACTATAGCTTATTTGCCATGAACTGAACGAAGTAGTTAAATGCCAAGTTGATCGCGGCGAAGCATGTGAATTCAAAATCCTGAAAAAATAGGGCATCCGGGAAGTTTATTTGATGAAGACTAGAAAGGTATATTCTATTAAAAGTAGGAAGAGCATAATAAGCTCTTGGGATCTGTTGCCACCTAAGCTGGCTCAATATTAATCCTAGTTTGATGGCACGAAGAAGCATAAAAAAGAAGGTCTTTTATTTCTGTTCTTTTGAGTGATTAATGTCTTCGAGGACGTTCCATGGATCTTTCTTGATGACTGAGCATACTCACAGGAAGCAAGTCTTGCTTACTTAGACTAGGTGTAGTACTCCGTTGCAGGTGACCGATGCAATTTCCTGTCGGTTCAACTGAGGTTTTGATCGAATCAACGCGTGTGATACAACCTTTACCAGATCCACACAGGCGTGCATGAATATGTTCGCAGAACCCCGAGAAGTAAGTCGGTCCGTTACAACAAGCAGTGAAACAGAAAACTAGCTGAGAAAAACGTACAGCAAGGGTCTCCGTGGCGCATTGTGCAATACGCGAGCCCCGGAAGGAAAAATCGTGGTTCGATTTGGCCCAGAGTCCAAGTTTTCTGAATATCTCAGCATAATTGTGGTTGAATCTAACACTATACCCTGCCCTGAAAACTATTGTAGGCAACAAATAAAAAGGTTAGACAGTGAATTGATTCGCTGAATGTGTCTACCTTTAAAGGCAAGTATAACGTCACATTTACATCTATATCTAGAGAGTATATCTAGAGAGTCAAAACGGTATATCATACAGTATATCCAGAACAGCGATAGAGGTTTCTCGAAACTCATTTCTTCATCGCTTGAATGACTATTTCTACCTACGCCTTTAACATGTAAAGGAAAGTGTTCATCTTCTAAAGCGCAACTGTCAGCTTCAGAAAAAGTGATCATTGGTCAAACCATCGAAAAATGAAGATGTTTTTGAGAAAAGGGCGCGCTTTTGGTAAACCTCGCATATGGAAGAATATAGCCGAAGTCTTCCTATATACCTACTTGATTCTTGATACTTGAACGGCCCGTCCTTACTATTTGTGCGGGCCCTAGGACAAACTCCACTTCTGGGAGATTTGCTGGTTAAGTTATTGTGATTCCCTGGAGTCCCGAGGACAGCCTGGCCAACGTCTGCCCCAGGTCTTCACCACCACGGGCAGTCGCAGCCCTTGTGGATCAGAGGGAGATTTGCCACCATTCGACTTTGATACCAGGACGGTGGTGGATCCTGGTATTGGTTTACTCTTACCTAGTCTTCCTGATGGAAACGTCGGACTCTTTCTCAGTTTGGTAGACCCTGCATGGGAGACGTATCCCTCATTGTATATAGTTGAGGCAGAGTTTTTCATCGAATGACATTTTAATAGCAATGAGTGTTTTTGTTCCTTAAAGACAACTGGGCCAACAATTTGACTTGATTGCGAGAGGTCTTGGTTAACCAAGAGCGCAGGATAGAACCAAAAACCATGCGCATTTTTAGAACACTTCTAGCAGCCACAACGTTGCTGAGATATTTGCTCTAAAACTCTCGACCGCAGGTGTCTATGGTGGAGAACGAACGCGCTGTTGTCCTTTCCGGGGAGTAACGCGTTCACCACCACACCATGCGGGTCCTTTGTTTCGCCTGTCTCTCAGCTATTTCTATTGATCTTTGCCACAGCAGTCACCCGTCAGCGGGATTGGTCTGGGGCGCCCAAATCGGCATAGAACCCAGTTAAACTGCGGCAGTAGTTGAAATCACAATGTTATACCTTTTCATTTTCTGCCTACTATAATTTCGCGGCAGGGTAAAGGACAATAGCGCGTTCGTTCCCCACCATAGACACCTGCGGTCCAGAGTTTTGCAAATATCTCAGCAACGTTGTGGACGTATTTCGCTTAGTACCCTGCCGCGAAATTATAGTAGGCAGAAAATAAAAAGGTATAACATTATGACTTCTTAACTCTTTTATTTACTGCCTTTTTTTCTTCTTAATGGCAGGTTATGTTGCGAAATATAACTCGTATGAAATGCTGAGATATTTGCAAAAATCCGGACCACAGGTGTATGCAGTGGAGAACGAACACGCGCTGTTGTCCTTACCGGGGAGCAGCGCACTTCACCACTACACCATCCGGGTCCTTCGCTTTGCGTATATCTCAGCTACTGATTGTGACTTCTAGCAGCATTATATGTGTCTTCTCTATCGGCAACTAACGAAGAATATTTGTTCGCCGAAATACCTCCGGAACAGTTCTTTATATTCTTATTGAGCAAACACAAGATGTTACTTTATTCTTTACTACGGTAAATCTGACGTTCTGACGAATTTAGCCTTCTTCGGAGCCTGGAAAGGTCATGTTGACTACAGTCTACCCGGCTAAACACCTCCATAAAAAACAGTAAAAACACTAAACCGGAGCTTAGTCACATTGAAAAAAAAATAGCTTTTTTGCACACTCATTGCTTGCCATTAGTCTTCCTCTGGATACATCACGGGGAGCACAGAGCTTACATGGAAGCGTAATGTACCACATTAGACATTACATTTAAAAAATTTTATTTCTCACATTAAAACATCAGCCTTAAGTATTGTGTGAAATCACGCGTTATTACGAGGCATTACTATCTGCTGTTCATTTTCGGGTTCTTGGAAGTTATCTAGAACGCTTCAAGAGTTTGCGCGCTAGTGTTTTCGATTCCTGTGCAAAAATGTTAGCTTCTACTTCAAAATTTTCTCCATTGTATCTCTGTGTTCTGTGAGCGCGTCTAATGGAGTGTTTGGTTTAACTTTAAGTTTACAGACTAGATGTTCTTTTATGCGGTCGCAGAGTGGTTTACCCGTTTCGTTATTGTATTCGTCCCTGCACGCTCTACAGCGGATCAGATAGACTGTACCCGAACTCACGCAATCATCATCTCTACCGTTAGGGGCAAGTTATGCAATTTTGCGTTGTACATAGACGGTTATACAGGCAGCTGCAAACTAGCTGGCGTCTTAGAGTGCTCGGTGGCATTTCAATTACTGCTACCGAATTCTCTACACCGGCCCTTCTTGAGCAACATTTCACAGCTGCACTCATTTCACTTTAAATGGAAGGTACGATAAGCGGGACCTTTTTATAGGAAGCGTTGTTATTTGGGGGATTAAGTTTTTCTCCACACTTATCCCGAGGTGGCACAGTTTCGTAGCCATTGGAAATGGCTTTTCCACGCGCCATTTTTGGTGATTCCTCCTTCTGCTCTCTTCCTATGCACACGCTGATGGTTGCTCCCACCATGTTCCTTACAAGCATCCTTTTTATGTGAGAGGGGTGAAAGGATAGGTAATGAACCGGCAAGTTTTTACTACTTGGCCTCGGTACCAACTCGTTTCGAGAACGGCTACATCCCCAAGCGGTACCGAAAGCTCAGTAACAAGGACATATTTGTTCATTAATTCTTACAACCGACTTTCTATTGACCTCAAAATTGATCAAATAGTTTTCGATATTCTTATTGAGCAAACACGAGGTGTTACTTTATTCTCTATTCCGTTAAAGCTAACCTTTCGGCGGATTTCGTCTTCTTCAGAGCCTTGAAGGGTATATTGATACGCAATTTACGGCGTCAAACGCTTCAATAACACATACAAAAAGATGAAAATCTAAGTCGCAATAACACAATCTATGAATACACCACCGCACATCAAAAGTCGATGCGAAGGCACGGGGCGAGATCACGTGTGATCTCCGGGCATTAATCCCTGCTGTTCATTCTTGGGTTCTTGGTATTTATCCAAAAAGCCTCTAGAAGTTTGCGCGTTGGTGTTTTTGCATCCCGTACGAGAATAGTAACTTTTATATCAAAATCGTCTCCGCTTTGTTTTTGTACCTTATGTGTCCCTAGTGGGGTGCTTAGTCTTGCTTTTCGTTTGCCATCTAGGTGTTCTTTTGTGCGGATACATAAAGGTCTGCCTGTTTCGCCAATATATTAATCTCCGCAAATATACAAGAGGTCAGGTATATCGTACCTGAATTCATACAATCACCGTCCTTTCCGTAAGGGCAAATTACGCAATTTGGTGTTCCATACAGGCGGTTACGAACGACCTGACGACTTGTTTATTGAATTTTCTGTCATCCCTCACAAAAAAATGAGCGCTTCCAAGAAATATGTTTCGAACATCCACCAGTGTGTGGACGGGAAGGGAACGGAAGGAAGAATCCTGGATATTGGCGCGGTATATAATCATTTCTTATGGCCAAGAAACGAAAGTTCTTGAGATAAGTGTAGAGGAAAAGCCACAACTCAAGACTGTAATTCTAGCGAAAGTAGGTCCCGTTCATCCTGCTGTTCAATTGAAATACCATCGAGCGCTCTATGACTCCAGATACTTCGTAACCGCCAGTATGATCATTTATCTACAACGCAAAATTGCATAATGTATTCTAACCGTAGAGACGATGATTGCGTGAGTTAAGACATGATGTACATAATCTCTTACAATGCGTAGGGAGAAAACCGTTGTGAAATGGGTAAACGGCTTGGCATCCGTATAAAAGAACACCTGGTTGGTAAATTTAAACTTGCACCAATTACTACATTAGGCGTACACGGAACACAGAGGCATGATGGTGAAATGAAGTTAACACCCTTGCACAGGAATAGAAAACTTGAGCGCGCCAAACTCTTGAAGGACCCTCGATAATTCCGAGAATCCAATAATGCATAGCAGAGAATTGTCTCTTAATGATGCGTGATCTCCCACTCCGATATTTTGATGTGGGTGGCCCACCATGTGAATTATGTGCGGTTGGTCTACACGTTAAATACTCAGTGAAAGGCTCGTATAGCGGTGGTGTGGAGAAGCTATTTTGTTTTCAATGCGATTAAAATGCATAGGCATCGAGAAAGGCAAATTCAGGCTAGATATCTCTGGGAAGGTAAGAACACTGACCTCGCACATCGGTAGTTCAAATGGAACAAAGATTCGCGTTCCCCAAATGTGCATCCAGTCACCTCTTCCATCTCTAAAGTGCTTGAGTGATTAAATGCTTGGCTCCTAAGCGATTAGTCTATACTGCAGACTGCTGTACTTCACGTTCATGTCTTGACTGGTTTGTCTGCACTTAGTTTTATGCCATCTGTTTCAGATTTTTCCCATAAAAGATATGTGGTAATCGATCAGCGTTCGAATTCCGACCTTAATAGCCACGGCGGCGACTATCGCTTTGACTGCTCCAGATGGGTAGCCTGTCAATGACCAATCTCAGATATTTAGTGTCTTTAAGAGCACTGTCTTCCCATAACGTCTAGCTCTAACGCTAGGTCATGATAAGGCTCAGACAGTTCAAAGACACACACCTGAATACACAAAAACAACGTGTGGGTCACCGAGGGACCTCCATTTGTAGACACATCGGCGCGGATTTCTTCCTCCAAATAGACTTTACTCAAAGTGCTCAGACGCTTCTTCCCAAACTAATATCCGATTTAAATCTTCATGCGATGTTTGATGGACAGAATTAAGAACGAAGAAAACCGGGAGAGAAATACAGAAAGTGGACAATAATGGAGGAACATAAAGAAGAAACAACGTGTGTTTGTAACGACAACAGCAGCACCGTTACTGCTTACCACTTTAACTTACAGAGGATCCAAAATCCTATTCATTTTCAGCAAGGTTTGGAATTCACAAAAATCATCGATGCCGCACAAGAGCAAATCATCCTCATTGATCCTTCGATCTCGTTGTGATGATCAATAAAAATTGGGAGAAGTAGAGAGGGAACGATCTTTAGATACATTGCAATTTCAAGACGATAAGAAATCCGTTTCGCCATGTTATACTTTTTAGCCATTTTCCGGTGAACTAACTTTGATTGGACACTTGGACACTTGGTTGACCCGTCTTGACTGGTTGTGCGGGCTCCACCATAATTTCCGTTTTCTCGGCGCTTTTCTGGTCTAGCCATTGTGGTTCCCTGTTTTCCCGGGGTCAGCCTGATAAAAGACTGCCCAGGTCTTCACCACTACAAGCCTTCACCGGCCTTTGTGGTTCAGAGGGAGATTTGCCACCATGGGACTTGTTTCATACCAAGACGCTGATGGATAGTTGTATCGGTTTACTATTAGCTGCGCTTCCTGATGGATACGCCGTAGTCTTTCTCAGCTTGGGAGACCATGCCGAGAGGCGAATCCCCCCACTGTACATCGCTGCCCGACACCCAGGAATACCTCCCAGCCTTGATGAGGCGGTAAACCGTTGGGAGGGAACTAACCTTATTGACATTTATTGTTAATGTCATTAATTTCACAGTTTCTGATAATAAATGTCTTCAAAGACCTTAACAAACGCTTTTTCCCAATTATTCAAGACTCATTATAACTGCCACGTCTAAATATGGTTCATATTCAGTTCCCTGTTCATGGAATTGCTGAATGGGCGAAGGCGTCGTGTAAAACACGGAAGGACCACTGTTCTTCTTGTATACTAGAAAAGTGATTGTTTTCCATTTGTAAAAACAATCATTCGACCAGTCGATTATTGAGCGGAAAAGTGCCAATCTTGATGGAAATTGCCTCCTGGAAAGCAAGAAAATTCTGAGGGATATCACTCTCGTCATATACCACGATCACTTTTTATTTACTCACAAGAGGTTATTTAGTTGGTCGAATTTCGATAACTGGAAGTCGATTAGGTTTCGTTGTGAAACGAATGAAGTATATGAAAACACTCCGAAGAGCCTGATTTCGAGAACCCGAGAACATGAACGTCTAACGAACACCCAAATGTTTCTGGATCGTCTACGTAACGCGCGACCCAACAGCGCGTACGCGATGGAGTCTTTCGACGTCACGGCCCTCTATACAAACGTGTCGAATGACTCCGCTATGCAAGTCGTCCGCGAGCTCCTTATACAACACGAAGTAGCAATAAACATGTATGGCTTCTCGGTTTAGCAGTTGATGACACTCTTAAGGGTGTGCTTAAACTGCTCAATCCTCAGATGGTCCGAAAACTACTACGCTCAAATAAGAGGGTTGGCAATGGGACAACGACTGGCACCAAGTCTCGCCATTGCGTTTATGTCTAAGGTGGAAGCACCGGTGATTGATCTCGGGCCGCTACTCTACTGTAGATATATAGATGACTGTTTCGCCCTTTGCTCGACACAAGAGGAAATGGACAAGTGTTTCGAGTTGTTGAATAAACAGTCAGAGTATATCAAGTTCACCGGAGAGAACCTATCAGAAAATGGCTACATTACGAAGTAGTACCGAAAGCCAAGTAGTAAAAACATCCTGGTACATTTCCTCTCTTCTCACCCCTCTCACACGAAAAGAGAGCTTGTAAGAAACATGTTTCAAACAGCAACCAACGTGTGCACAGGAAGCGAGCAGAGAGAGGAGTCCTGGAACTTGGCCGCGGCAAATAGCCGTTTTTAATGGCTACGAAACTGTCGCTCGAGATAGATGTAGAGGAAACCACAGGTACCCCAACATAACTCTAGCGACAATAAGGTCCGTTTATACCGCCCTTCATTTCAAATTAAGTAAGTGGAGCTATAAAATGCTGTTTAAGAAGGGCCAATCTTGAGAATTTGGTAACGACAATTGAAATGCCACCGAGTAATCTAAGACGCCAGCTAGTTCGCAACCACCTATACGACCGTCTATGTGCAACACAAAATTGCATAACTTGCCCCAATGGTAGAGACGGTGACTGCATGAGTTAGGGTACAGTCTATCTAATCTCTTGTAAAGCGTGCGGGGAGGAATACGTTGGCGAAACGGGTAGACCACTCTGCATTCGTATAGAAGAACACCTAGTCGGCAAACGTAAACTAAATTCTCCACTACGCACGCATAGGGCGCAGAGACAACGGAGATTTTGAAGTAGAGGCTACGATCCTCGCGCAGGAATCGAGAACACAAGAACGCAAAACTCTCGAGGTATTCTGAATTAATTTCAAGAATCCGATAAACTGCAGGGTGGAATGCCTCATTATCATGGGTGATATTGGGCAGTATATAAGCCCGTTATTCTGATGAGGTGGGCAGATTACGATTCCATGTGAACTCTGTGCGGTTGTTCTCTACGTGACAGATTTAGTGGAGGACTCATAGAAAGCGGTGAGTGTGCAAAGAAGCTATTCTGTGTTCAATGTGATTGAAATCTTGGTTCAGCATTTTCTCTGTTTGGTTATGAAGGTGTTTGGCCGTGTTGACTGCAGTCAACTTGACCCTTCCAGGGTCTGAGGAAGGCGAAATCCGCCGAAACGTCAGCTTGTGCTTGAATAAAAAAAATAAAATGTGAACTAAACACTTAAAAAAAAACAAAATGTGAACACAAAAACACTTCGTGTTTGCTAAACAGAAATGGAAAAAATTATCCAATCAATTCCGAAGTTAATAGAAAGTCGATCGTGGAAGTTGCTGCAAAATATTCTGTTCTTCGAATAGAATACACAGAGAAAACAAAAAAAAAAAACATGGAAAAAGATCCGTTGGTTGGATGGAGACGAAATCTGTCGCGTATTCGAAAGACCAACTTTCTATAAACCTCGGAATAGATAGTTGATATATTTATTTATGTCATCTTATAAACCGATCCTCTTAAGCTGACGCGAGGTTGGTACAGGTCTTCGTTGTTCCGCACGTAACATCACGGCTCTGAGGGAAGCGAAGTTGCCGAAACGTCAGCCACCGATGAATAACATCAAAAACAACGACAACGACAACGAAGACCTGTACCAACCTCGCGTCAGCTTAAGAAGATTAGTTTATAAGATCACATAAATAAGTCTGTCGCGTATTGTTGAATCTCACATTCTACATTAATAATCTGAACGTGCCTTCCAACGGTGTACTGCCTCATCGTAGCTGGGAAGCGTTCCCGGGTGGCGGGCTGCTCCTTAGTTGGAGTCCGGCATTTCCAACAGGAAGTCCAGCTAACGCCAAACCAGGACCAGGATCCACCATCGTCCTGATACCAAGCTAATCGCATGGAGGCAAATCTTCCTCTGCTCCATAAGGTGGTACCGACCTAGAGCAGGTTTTAGCCTGGCTGACCTTGGGAAAAGAAGGAAATTGTGCTGGAGCTTATACAGTTAGTGAAGACAGGTCATCCAAGTATCCGGGTAAGTGAGTGATCCAAATGGGAAAGTACTACATTATTTACATTTTCCTACTCCATTTTCACTCGGAAAAATTGGCAAAGTTTACCTACTTCAATTCTCAGTTGATCCTGCTCTTGCTACAGCTTTCCAAAATTTGCTTGAAAACTGTGCATTCTGAAAATTCAACACAATTCAAGGTTCAACCCTTGAAGCAGCAAGTATTCCTTAACAGTGGATGGCTCTTTCACCGCTTTCATATTTGTAGGGTGGATTCCTGCACTTCCTGCATTTGATTCGTTTTCCTGCATCAATTATCCACGAGTATCTTGAAACTTTTTGATGGTGGGTTCCTTTTCCTTTTGAGGATTTCGTTTTCTTGATGAATATCGTTGAAAATTAGTCGAATCGATTCTCCCTGGAGTACTGGAACAGCCTTGCAAGAAGCTGTCACCATGATTGGAAGCAGTGCACTGATCCTAAGCAAGCTTATGGTCAATTTCCCGATACCGGAACTATTGGTGACTACAATGCGGGGACGAAACAGCTCCGTTTTCCTGCTAAACTGCATCACCACCATTGCGCTCTCCTGCCGTTCGTGTAGTATTTTTATTCAACACTAACATTTTAGCTATATTACGTAATTTGTCGATTCTGGTATTTTTTTATTTTCCTTCTCATATCCGTAGATCACAAAGTTGAAAGGATTTTCATTTACAGACGTGAGCATTTTGTCTTCTTCACGAATGTCATTAAATACTGGTTGAGTTGCTTTCGTAGGGAATCGTGGGCTATGGGATAGATGTTCTAGGAGGCTGCGACGTTCTTCCCATAGCGGTTTAATAGCAATTTACTGACCAACGACAGGTGTATGATCTGTTTGCCTTAATGTGATATCGAGCCAAAGGATTTGCGTTTATCGTCCCACAGCATCTCTAATTAATTCGCTGTTTTTAAAAATAAAAAAAATGCATAGAAATCATCTACTCATTCCCGACTCGGTAAATTAGAGGCAAATCTCTTGTAACGCCATTCTCTAGAATTTATTCTCTAACCTTCTACTTCTCCCCCATCAGTTCAAGTTTATGGAAAAAAAAACAACACATGTGATGTTTTCCCACTGTGATTGAGTAGATTTTCTCATCGAATGATATCTTAGTACCAACAAAGTGTCTTTGTTATTTGCATACATCTCTGATACCGATATGATCCGACTCCAGAGGGCCTTCGTTAGCCAACGGGGTGAGATCGAACCAACGACCACGTGTGCTGCAGAGCACTTCTAACCGGAATGCATTTGTCCCCTTTTATCGACAACTAAAGAATATTTGGCTGTCAAAACTTGTTCAAAGAATTTTTTGTCTTCACTCCGTTCGAAGTCTATGTTTCGCAATTCTTCTCTTAGAATTCTCTTAGAAACTCTCTTAGAGTTATAGAGCAATTTGGTTGAATAGATTGCAGTTAACTACATCTTTTCAGACTATGAAAAACATGAAACCCGCCAAGACTTTAGCTTTTTTGTACGTGAAGGATAAAATGACGTCGACGTCGCGTGTGCCTATCAATAAAACAACTTGCTAGCGAAGAGTTTATCGGGTTTAAAGGAGCGGTGGAACCAGATGCAATTTAATGCTTCGTAGAGATTTAGTTGTAAGGTATTTCGTTCATTTTTGTATTTACCACCTAATGATAAACCTTTTCGCCGCGATTTATAGAAAGTGATAACTCATATTATATTCCTTATTTCGAATAGAAAGCTCTCACGATCAGAAATGATCAAACGTAATTTGTCGGTTGAGTCATATCGAAGTTTGGAACATATACATGTTGACAGACGCAAATACTAATTGGGGCATGTGGCGCGGTGGTCGGAGGCGCTCTGCAATACACGCACGGGATCGATCCCAGCATCGGCGGCCCAGTAAGGCTTCCATACCTCCGGGGTCGGCAAATTGGTACGACTTGCTTGGAAAGATAGCAGCACTGACTCGATACACTGGTAGCCCACCACGAGTCATTGTAAAGGCCATATATGCATTCAATCACCTCCAAAGATGCTCAATTAAGGCGAACGCATAGCGCATCCCTCAAGAATTGATCAACGCCGAGAGCTTTATCCTTTCTATACATCTGAACACCACACACATAACTAATTCATATTAAAGTCGACCGATCATGGGTTGTATTCAATGGGAAGATTCTTTCTCCGCACCATACCATCACCTTGGAACCACTCACGTCTGAATTGTTTTGCGGCTCCATCAGGGGTGTTGCACCACTCGACGGTGATACGATCGTTGTTGGTGTCCTAAACCGAAAATCATAACGACACCATTGGATTAGTAATCAATATCAAGGGGCCAGCAATCAAGCGAAAATACACACCTCGCGCCCATAGTCGAAAGTATCGCACGACACAGCCATAAGTGTTGCTTCCTTGGGGTCGAGAACACCGCAAGCCGGGTCGACACCAAGACGCTTCATGTTCGTCGTCTTGATGGCCCATCCGATGCGTCGTCCGGAGGCGTTGATGATCTTGATGTGGTAGGTGTGCTTGTCGTCGTACGGCGCGTTGAAGACAATCTTCGAGTTCGGTTGAGTATTGATGTCACCAGGAGGAACTGAGGACATTTTCTTTCTTCTACCTGATACCCTTCCAGCTGATCTGTTGACTTTTATACTTTTTCAGTTATATGCTAATTAGGTGTTTACATGAACTATCCATTTTCAGATAGGAAATACTGATTTCAATTATTATCAGTATCAGTATTTTCACCAAGTACTCTGCCATAACTGATCCAGATAGTGTGAAAACTGGAGATGTATAATTAAGTGCAGACTTGCGATAACATTTCAGACGTTTAGTTTTTAAAACCCATTGATATCTCCTTTAAACGAATACTGACCACAACGATTGCGATACTTATAAAGCACGAGTCCAGTTAGAAGCGCCCTAAAACATGGATCCGGTGTTTGGTCATGTCCTAAGCCTCTAATAAACTCCTTCATATCAAAGGAAGGCGAATTCGTGCACAACGAAATTCCTGACCTCATACAACGATAATTCAGATAATACAAGTATCAAGTGATAGCCACTTGTGCATCCGGTTACCTTTTTCACCTCCACTGTGCTTGATTCGTTGAATGCTTGGTTCCTAAGCGATTGGTCTACAATAGACATTTCACGCTCACGTCTTTACTGGTTTGCATTAGGCCAAGTATTCTGCTTTTTGTAACTCCCACGACCGACTTTCTATTAACCTCGGCATTGATCAAGTAATTCCTCATATTTTTGTTGAGCAAACGCGAGGTGTTATTATTCTTTATTCACGAATAAGCTGACGTTTCGGCGGATTTCGCCTTCCTCAGAGCCGCTTTCTATGAGGTTTCCACTACTCTGCTCTTTGTTTTAGATTTGGAATTTGGCCCTAAATAGCCATGGTAGCGATCATCGGCTTTACTGCTTCAAGTGGTGGCATGTTGGTGACGAATCTCAGATGCTCGGCGTCTCTTAAGAGCATTGTTTTCTCGTAGTGTCTATCGCTAGTTACACTAGTCATAACAGAGCTGGGAGAGTTCACGCATACGCAGCTGAATACACAAAAAGCGGCATGTAGTCGCCGAGTGATTTCCATTTGTAGAAAAAGTGTGGATTTCTTTCTCCACTTGGATAGACTTTAGCCAGTGGTAGGTTGGGGTTTTTTTTCTGAACTTAATATCAGAATTGAAACGTCATGAGAAGCTTGGGTTTGATTGAAAGAATTAAGGATTGAAAAGACCGAGAGCATACGGAAAGTGGACAATGATGGAGAAACACAAAGAAAAAACAACGTGGGTTTGTAACGACAACAGCGACGCCGTTACTGCTTACCGCTATGGGTTATAGAGGTGCCAAAATTCTATTACTTTTCAACGGCATTCAAAATCCACAAAAGTCACGGATTCCATACCCCAACAAGTCATCCCCATTAAACTTTCGAGCTCTTCACGACGAAGCATAGCTCGTCTTTCACAACAGTAATTACCTCGACCGACTTTCTATTAACCTTGATTAATAACCCACCGTTCTCTTAATGAGCAAAGACTAAGTTTTCGCCCTTCGTATTCTTGTTGAGCAAACGCGAGGTGTTATTTTATTCTTTATTCACGAACAAGCTGACGTTTCGGATGATTTCGTCCTCCTCAGAGAGGTCAAGTTGACTACAATCTACCCAGTCAAACAGTTCCATAACCAAACAAAGAAAATGCTAAACCAATATTTCGATCATATTGGAAATAAAATAGCTTCTTCGCACACTCACGGCTTTCTATGAGTCTCCCACTAAGTATTTCGTAACGTGCCTCTCCCCCTCTTACATTAAATTTCACTATATTGTTTTACCATTCGTTTTGTGCCAACTAACATAATACCGACTCCTGCACGGTGGATTGCCTGTTGAGAAATGAACTATTATCAACGGATGGCCCATACTATCCATGTTGGTGCTATCGAATCATTCATGCTGCTACCATCATAGGGCGGATGGCACAGTGGTGGTGATGTTGGTCATCACGAGCATGGTGCTACTTCAATTCCGTTCTAGGCTAACCAAGCCTCCCTATCCTCCGGGGTCGGGAAATTGGTACCGGACTTGTCCGAGAAAAATCGCTCTCTGTAATCCAATTGGGAACGCTCCAGCTCGGCTATCTTAGGACACCAGGGAGAATCGATTCGACCAGCATTCTACGACATCCAAGATCAAACCTAAATCATCAAACAGTAGGGAAAGCCAAACATAAAAGAAGCGATAGAATGAACCAAATGTGATAGGTGCTGGAATCTCCAGGATCCCCGCAGTAGACGTGAAGACGGGTCATATAAAAATAAAAAAGTCGTATTCTCATCAACCGCCGTGTATAAAAAAGCACTGCCGGGTGATCATGCCTCATTGGAGCGGTGTTCCACTTGAAGTAGCTTCGTCTCGATGCGACTACAAATACTCCACATCGAAAACACGAACAACTGTGGGCCATCGACTTGGATCATCGGTTCTGATGAAGACGAAGACATTCAAACATTAGCTGAAATAAATGTTTCTCAACCTCGTGTAAGTTCAACAATTTAAAAACACGCGATGAAATATCTGTGTTGAATACTGTGCGTGATCACGAGCGATTAAGACGCATTCCTCCCTGCGGTTCATTTTCGAATCCTTAGAATTTACCCGGTATTCATCGCGACAGACGCAGATACTAACTTGCACGCGACAGGGAAAAATGGAAGACTTACTGGCACCCGCTCGAGCCACTCGACGATCAACGGGACTGCAGGTGGTACAAGTGATACAGGTGTGAGGTTGGAGCTTAATTTTCTGTGTTGCTAGTGGTTAAGTATGCGAAGAATTTCGTTCGAATACAAGCAAAGTGCAGGGTCAATATCGCTGTTTGGTGGCTCTTGCTTAAAGAAAAGTCGAGAGTAAGGTATTGGTGGTAGTTCCTCTTTTGGCAGTTTTTTTAATCTAACCTTTTAAGCCTGGCTCTATAACGCAGCTGATCTTGAAGTTCATGAAGACTGCAAGTGATTCTGCGCAGAATTGGTTTCGAAATGGGTTTACTAGGCCACTTATTTAAACGCACAAAGTTTAGCACCAAGCCTTGCCATCGCTTTCATGTCTAAGGTGGAAGCTCCAGTTCTCGATCGCCGACCCTTGCTCTATCGGTGACACATGGACGACCGCTTCATCGTCTGTTCCATACAATAACAGAAGGATGAGTGCTTTGAATTGTTAAACAGGCAGTTAATTTCACGCGGCAAAACCAACCTAGAACTGACTTCCATTCCTAAACATTCAAATTAATCTCTCAGAAAGTGGCTATATAACAAAATGGTATCATGAGCCAAGTAGTAAAAATATTCTAGTTCACTATCTCTCCTCTTATGCTCCACACATGAAAAAAAGCACTCATCAAAAACATGTGCCGAACGGCTAAAAATGTGTTCACACAGGAGGAAAGGGAGGAATTGCTAAATCTGCACGAAAATTAGCCATTTCCAATGGCTACAAAGCAGAAGTCACTCAGGTTAGACAAAAAGGTAGAATTGTTCTCTAAAATAATGTTTCGAACGTAACTAAGATACCTTTCGAGCAACCCTTCATATCGAATGGAATAAGTTATGCCATTAGGAGATGCTTAAGAAAAAGTGGTCTTGATAATTATGTAACGATTATTGACATTCCATCCAATACCCTACGACGTCAGTTAGTTCGCAAACGTCTCTATGATCGTTTGCACCGTTCAGAAAATTGTTTGATCTGTCCTAACGGAAGGGATGGTTATTGCATGAGTTCAGATGCAATATACTTGATCATGCATAAGGCATGAGGTGAAAAAATACATTAGGTAAACGGGTAGACCGTTTTATGTCCACATTAAAGAACACCTAGATGGGGAAGTTAAAATTTGTCAAAAGCACTCCTCTAGATGCACATAGGGTACAACAACACAATGGCGATGATTTTGAAGTGAATGTGCAGATCCTAGCGCAGGAATCAAAAACATCAACGCGCAAAACTCTTGAGGCGTTTTGGATAAATTTCAAAAATCCAAAGATGAACCGGAACGACGAATGCCTCACTATCACGCGTGACCTGGCGCCCTATTTCAAAATGTTATTTTGACCCCGGGGCGTGTCTTGCTCGCGTGAGCTACGTGTGGGCCAGTCCCGCACGTAACATCACGGTGAGTGACGTTTCTGTTCAATATGGCGTCTATTTGAAAGTTTGATCTTCATTAATACTTTAACCTTCTTTTCCACCGATTAATAAAAAGTATTCTAACATAAAGTACGTCCAGGCTCTGAGGAAGGCGAAGTCGCCGAAACGTCAGCCATCGATCAATAACATCAAAAACAACGACAACGACAGCGAAGATCTGTACCAACCTCGCGTCAGCTTTAGAGTGATTATTTCGTAAGTAGTGAACGCCTACCTGAAATAGAAATGCTACAGAAATGCTTCCTAGGGCCTAAAATTTTATAAAACATTTTTGAGGCTCCCTTGGCTCGTATTTTTAAGTTATGGACTCTATGTTATGTAACTACCTGATCTGTGCACACAAGTCAAACTGCCCTTCATCTTTCATACCAGAAGGGTGTTTCCTTGAAAAGAGATGACGAAATGCGAATTTGTTGGTGGAATATTTATTCCTGCATCGATGTTGGGATTTTCGTGGTCAAATTACATAAACATGTGATATCACACGGTTTTAAACCATTCCCAAACTGCTGGTGCATTTTGTTGAGCGGTCGAGTCGTGTGACGGCCTTCATCAACCTCATAATCATTTGAAGTTAGATTAGATGAGTTTCGGATTGAATGAAGATCTGTGGAGCTCCCAGACTTCCTTATAAAATGGTTACGCACTGGTTCTCTTTCTAGCTCGAATCACACGAAATGCACCACATATTTGATATGAAGCAGGGAACGATGATACATTAGATCCATCTAGGTACCCATAATTGGTTTCGATCCGTTCTCCTCCGCTCACTAAACCTTCTCAAGCGTCGTCATATCGGCACGTTACAGGCAGTTTGACGACTAGCGGACTGAAAGTAAACTAATCATTTGCCTATTGTTCTTTAAACACGGTCGAACAAAAAGCATTTTTTAATAATAAAATTATGATGACAAATGTATAATTTTTTGTCATAATAAGGGGAAAAAGAGTAAGACGTTTTTAGAACCTTAAAACGCTGGGCATACAAGTTTTCCTTTACTCCATGACATTCCTAGGTGCTTTTAACTAACACAAGTCTTATGTAATGCTGAGATATTTGCAAAACTCCGCACCGCAGGTGTATGCGGTGGAGAACGAACACGCGCTGTTGTCCTTTCCGGGGAGTAACGCGTTCACCACCACACCATGCTGGTCCTTTGTTTCACCTGTCTCTCAGCTACCACAGCAATCACCCGTCAGCGGGATTGATCTGGGGCGCCCAAAGCGGCATAGAACCCAGTTAAGCTGCGGCTGTAGTTGAAATCACAATGTTATACCTTTTCATTTTCTGCCTACTATAATTTCGCGGCAGGGGAAAGGGCAATAACGCGTTCGTTTCCCACCATAGACACCTGTGGTCCAGAGTTTTGCAAATATCTCAGCAACGTTGTGGTTGTATTCTTGGTAAAATTATCAACTTTTGCTCACTTCCCTCTTAAAATGAGGGATTGCCACTTTTCGAATCAGTGGTCGAGGGCTTCTTCACCGAAGGAGAAAGCCACTAACGGACGTCAAATCTGCAACAGGAGTTTGACACACCTAAACAACCGAAGCTATGAGTGCATTCGATAGTTGTCAGAAATTTCTAATTTTTAACCCAATAAGAGAACTTTGCGTTATTTGTTACCGATTGTCACAAATATCGGTTACAGAGTTGTGGAAGATTCCGAAAACCATGAAGCGTTTTGGATACCTGTCATATTACTGAGTGAATTACTCGTATGAGGAACCCAAGTAGTTGCAGTCATCGTGAGAAATGTACTCTGCACGTTGAATAGCACTTAATAGACTTACCACCACTTTCTGGCTTGAAATGCCCTGTGTGTCGAACTACAGTCTACACAGGTGTTCATTCCGCATCATGGTCACCAAAGCTGGATAGGAGTTAAGCATATGTGTTTAGAATCCTTTATAAAGTAAGCTTACTCTAGGATATCTCTAAAAACCAGCCTTTATTTCGCCTTGGCACAAAAAATCGATATCTTCTTGTGTTAATGAGCTGACAAGAGATTGATATGAAATATTAAAGGCACCCTCTTGTGAGATTTTTCATTCGATCGGTGTTCCACTTCATTGGATTCGACTCAGTGTGACAACGAACACCCACATCGCGCGGACGATCAGCTATGGATCATCGGCTTGGATCAATGCAGTTCTTTAGACGAATAGATATTTCATGCCAATCTTGTGTCAGTTCGGTTACACGGGAAGGTACGTTGAAACAGAATTCGGCGACCCGCCGCCGGGAAACAGCGTGCTTAAAAAGTATGAGATCCTCGTCTCTCGAATGAATAGAGTTTACTCATCAGTCGTGACACATGACAAACACCAACAGAGACTCCACTGAGCTCCGTTAGGAATGTTCGGTGATTGGTGTGCTGTACAGATCGTGCGACTTCAATGTGATGGCCAACGGATCATCCAATCCGTTTGACGGATATCGCGAAAGCATGAAAAATCTGAATTGATATTTAGTCTACGCTTCAAATGTGGGACTACTCTGACATCGTGGTTGTCGTTCTTTCAAATAGAAGAAAATCGATCCTTTATCTTAATAATGGCAATCGCAATCACTACAAGAGTTCGAAAAGTGGCAAAATGGGCGCTTCACGATACTCCTTTTTGCAAGCCACCACATTTCTAGTGAAATTATCGGAGTTCTTTTATGACTAATTTAGCTCATCCTTCCTGTAATAATATTGTTACCATGGAGAAAAAACTGTGTCTTCAGGGAAGTTATCTAAAGGTGCGAAATTCAAACCAAAAACAGCCTGGTTCGGAACCTCTGAAAATTTGAAATCAATCAGAATTCTGGAGAAGCAGGAAACTTCCTAGTTCAGATAAACATTTATCATTATCCTGATAAAAACATTAGATTTATTCTCACAGAGAACTACCACTTACTCGAATCGGCTAGCATCATTCGACATCGTCACCTCACAGATGTGGTGGGTGAAGAATTTGTACAGCATTCAACTGCGTGTTTCTATTCAATCTGTTTGACATTCGTTCAGAACTGTTCTTCGTATATTTAGATGGCAACGGAAGCCTACGAAAAAGTCTTTGTCATGGTGGACAAGACTGTGAACAGTGCCGGAGAGTTGCTGAAACGGTTGCAATCACGTTCACCAGATCGAACACAGAATGAGGGTGGTACGTGTTTAACATAAGTACAACTACCCACAGAAGACTCTCTGGTATTGATGCTTGAGTAGTACAACAAGCTTTCAGTCGCGCTTTTGCACCAAATGGTTCAATTCCTGTTCTCCAAAAAGCTTAAATTCTTCGTATCGGCGAAGTGTGAAGACAAATAATAAGCCCAGTTGTGGCTTGCAATTCATCATATTCATACGTTATAATTGGAAAGACTGGGTAGTGGTAACTTTTAAGTGGAGCCCAGCTTCATAGATATGTGTGCATGAGTTTGATCAACCACCGTAAACCTCTCCGGTTAGTCACATACAATAAGTGATTGTTCCAGAGAATAACACGCGCGATTTTATAAATAGGTTGATCAAATTATGTTTGGAATGAATTGGGATCACATGGGATAGCCAACGACGGAAAGCTCGTGCTTTATTGTCCAAGCTTCCGCTGTGCTAATGAATATGGTATAAAACGAGTGATCGCCTTATCCTAAACTGCCTTATCATTCAGGACTTTCAACATCTCATTTTTCCCTTTGTTCTTCAGTGTGTGGTAGACCAACACTAACTAGTTCCCTCATCGCGTGGAAATCTTGCAATCATGTCTTCGTATGTCATGCAGACATTAGCATTTCTTCAATTGGATTCAATGCCTTGAAATCTTCAATGATAAAGGTGGTCGGGATCGTAGGTTCGGCTGCGAATTGACGATATCTTCTACTGCACTCAGTGACATATTGATTATGGTTGGCTGTAGATTTCATAGGAACGATGGACTTTTTTACCGATAGCAGAGATGTTTATTGATCTTCTCGCTTCAACGCTACTATCTGAGGAATCCACGAAAAGCGGTGTTTGACCGACATTCAGAATGAGCAGAGAAGATGACGCTAGGCGGTCCCTAATCGAGTCTCTTAATTGGCACAGCTGACATGAAAGGGGCGTGAAAAATTGTATTTGTTGGTTCATTCTCGAATGTAAACAAACCTGTGCCAATTTCAACGATATTGCATGGCGTTAGTGACATAGAGGGAACAATGTTTAACGTTTTGTTTTCTGCCTTCTATAATTTTCATGGCAGGTTACTAAGCGAAATACAACCACAACGTTGCTGAGATATTTGCAAAACTCTGGACCGCAGGTGTCTATGGTGGGGAACGAACGCGCTATTATCCTTTCCGGGGAGTAACGCGTTCACCACCACACCATGCGGCTCCTTCGTTTTTTTTTTTATAGAGGGAACATGTTCGTTTTTCTTTCAGAGAAAAAGCCAGCGTTGGGAAGCGCCAGCGACGAAGATTGTCCAACCGCAGACGTTATATCAGTGAAATCTGACCCCTCCTTCAGTCCACATTCTTCTTCGTAAGAGTTCAACCTCACTGCATGTCGTATCAAAAAAATTCGTACTACATACTGTTAAACTGGAAGAAACATTAAGCTATGTATTTACCACATCTTACTCCACCATATTGACTTACTGCTTCTTTGTGGACGGAGAATGTCAAACTGAGACTTATAAAGGAAGAGTATTTTCTTCATAAGGTAACACAAGCCCAAGGTGGTGTGTGTGTGTGTGTGTGTGTGTGTGTGTGTGTGTGTTTGTGTGGACATAGCCAGAATGAAAGGTCACGCCATTGAACCACCGATAAAACGTCGCCGTGTGGATTTAGCATATACTCAGTTCAATTCCCATTTTGCCCTTATCATGAGACGTAGACGAGTGCAAATGATAGAAACCGATTTATGCAAATCAACACACAGGTGCTTTACCCAGTATTCCTTTGCACTGAAAGCGATATTCTCTATACAAACAAAAATATGTTTAAGAACAGAAGGTGTGAATGTTACGAATCGTGTGGATGTTCAGAGTTCGTATACCATCACTAGTAAACGTAAAATGTTTGGATAAGTCCAGTGGTCAAGGGAAGAACGCTGCTCATGGTGACGTGACAATTGAACACGCTGACAACGTTTACATCACTTGTGAATCAGATGATGCACTGTGAGTTGCTTTTCAAAAAAAGGAAAAAGCTGATGTTATCAATAACTATCGGGAAAAACTGATTTCATCGTATTTCTTTTCGGGCCCAATTTTGCCTTTAACTTTCATGCTGTCTTGAAAGGAGAGCTGTATGTGACTATCTGCACCAAATCCATATTGTTCCCTCTAATGAAAGGCTATTTATTCCTAGACATAATAATATGGAAGAACAAGCGGTAACATATATCACTCTTATGACGTAAATGTAGCGCAGTAGGTATCAGTTACGCACGTTGTAGCGCCTAACGCCATTCCAACGTCAAACACGATAAGTGAATCTCATCTAAGGGCAAACACCGGTAGATGAGCCAGAAAGGAATATGAGTTATCATTTCTTCTTTTTATTCACAATCAAGTTTTTTCATGACGTTATCGTTGCTTATTTGCAGCTCTGTCTCCATACATGAGAAGTCGCCACATGGCAAGAATTTGCCTAGAGCGGAGCATATCGATGCCTCTTCTGAAGTTTCAATTACGAAACCTATAATAGAACAGAAATCGGCTACGTCCAAAACGACCGGAGACAAAACTGATAATGTTTTAATCACATCAAAAAAGGAAAGAGAACAACAAAGCACCGGCAGCAGTATAAGGGAACCGTTAGGAAACAAATTCAACTATCAACGTCCATTTCAACAATCAGCGCCAATAGAAAGCTATTCGACCTCTTCAATGAACTCAGCGTCACAACCATCTAAAAGTTCGAGAAGGTCGTCGAAATGGAATTTGTTACAACAAGACTTTGGGATGAGGGAAAAGCAGCCACGAGCCCCTGCAGCGTCCAATCCAACGACAGTAAACATGAGTAGAAGCAGTCGTAGTGCAGACTTAAGCACAAAGAGGTCGATCTCCTCCAAAGCAAAACAAAAGCTTCCACAATCTTCGTGTTTGGATCCATCAGTCATGCACACCTCTAGAAAGAACGAATCAGCAAACGATAGCAAGTCTTATGTAAAAAAGACAACACACTTATCCAGAACGTACCCATGTAAGGGGCTTTGCCGTCACCCACGTACTTTGAATGCAATCGGGTCAACTGTGAAGGAATGCTCTCACTCCTCCATCGCAATAAAGAGACTGCTGCCACGAGATCCATACCGCCCACCGAGAAAATCGTCCACAACGAAGACTCTAAAAGACCAAGCTGTTCAACCTGTTGATAAAGCGACATCTTTATTGAATACAGCTGTCGAACCTAACAAAAGTCTTCAACCACGACATCCACAACGACCACTACAAAAGTTATCGACAATTACGACTCCAAAAAAGAAAGCTATTGATAAAATGACATCTTCAGGGATAAAATCAACCAAATCTCACAAAAAACTTGAGCCACGAGATCCATATCGACTACCGAAGACGTTCAAAACGACAGTTACAAAGAAGCAATCCATTGACAAGATAACTTTACCATCAGTAACATGTACAAGTTCGAACAAAAAACTCCAACCAAGAGATTCACTCAAAGAATTCTCTTCCAAGGCGACAACTGCAGAGAATTATGTATGTGATAAAAAGCCGGGTGATGTCAGTGCTTTTGCAAGATCGTCGCTAAAACCTCAAGTCAGTATATTTCCTTGAGAATTTATTCACATAATTACTTAGAAGAATAATCAATACTACAGCTATAGCAAAAAAAAAGTGAAACACGTTTGCCTAAAGTGACTCAAAGAAGATGTCCTGCATCATCTGAGATCTTTTCCTTAGAAGCTGTGGTGGAATTACCTCCTCATGTTAGCTCAAATAATGAAAAAAAGTGATCACTAACGGAAAATTCGCACTCGATTGGTGGTTTCGGTCAAGGCGCAAACTGATGGGATGAAAAATCGGTGCTCTTCAAAAGCAAGGATAAAGCAGTTATTGAATTCGCTTCGTTGATTCTGAAAAGCATCGATCTTAGCCGAAAATATCGCTCAAAAATGACACGGTCAAAAACGCTGGCGGAAGAAAATGAACGAAAACAGTTATCACTAAGGGTCTGAAAACTGGGTGAACAAACGATAAGAATGGTTCGTGTTCTTTGAAAATGAAACAGTGCAAGAGGTATTTATTAATCGTGTAACGTATGGAAAATAGTGGTGGCCAGGAAATCGTCGTGGTATTACCATTTGTAGTAGCTGCCCACTGAATCACCCTTGCGACAAGAGACGCTGTAAGAATAACATGAAACTTCCGCAATAAGAGAGCAAAGTGATACATTGATAAGATTTGTAAACTAGAAAAAACTGGAAGAAAAACAACTTGCAAGTAATAAAAAATGGCCCTCTGTCATTCTGTAACCGAGATGATTGGGGTAAGTTGCAGGACTGTTGCGAAATTTCCAAGTGTCTCTCGTTTTACGGTAGTGATGCCGGATAACGTCGCTGCTCAACGGCATCATTTAGGAATTTTGCTCCTTGTTTTCTTCTGGGCGTCAATTGTAACGGAAAACAAAAAAGTTGTGAGAAATTGTTTTCCAGCACAGGAACTATTCTAATGAACTTCAGCAGATTTTATGCGCTGTAAAGCTAAAGGGATAAAGCTTTCTGTGTCGATCAATCCCTGACGGATGCACCATGCATTCAATTTCATTAAGCATTATTGGAGGTAACTGAATGCATATCTGGCCTTTATAACGACCCTCGAGTATATAACGAGTCAGTGCTGCTATCTTCGCAGACAAGTCTGGTACCAATTTGCAGACCCTGGAGGGATGAAAAGCTTGGGAAGCTACTGATGCGAGGATTGATCCCATGTGTGCATTGCAGGGCGCCTCTGACCACTGCGCCACACGCACCCTTATGCACTGTAGTGAAAAAACTACTCTATTAATGGGTCGGAATGTTGTAGTGAAGTGAAAGAATTAATGCAAAAGTTTTCGTAATTGATAGTACTGAGTTAGAATTCGCTGCGATTATTTGATAACAAATTATTTCTAGGCTCATGAAATTGAAGTAGCAAAACTTACGACGAAATCGAAAAAGTTACCTGAGTCATCAACTCGATCACACTCATCGTCAAAGAGAAGCGCTTCCTCTATACGCGGTAATCGTACAATTTCTTCCTCGAAAAAGATGTCAGCATAGGCGAAAATGCCTAGAGAGCCGTCGAGCAAATTTGATTTGGTCTTCGGAAAGAAGCTCTCTCACTGATGGTTGCTATCCTTTAGATTCATCCTCGAAGAAATTTCCAACGAGAACAGCAACAAACTTGAAGAAAGCGACAGGACCGCCGAGTCAATCTGATTCATTGTTAAAGGAAGGCGTTCACTATAGAGATAATAAGGTGACAGTTCCGTCCTCGGAGAAAGTGAAAGGTTCGGAAAGTCAGTCCGATTTGTCGCCAAAGAGATGTCTTCTCACTAAAGGCCCAGTAGATTCATATTCAAAAAAACTTCAGAAAAAAACACAAACTATAAGCACGAAAAAAGAAAAGACGTCAACTGCCACAGATCCGTCGTCAAAGACCGCTGTTTCGGATGACAGTATTGCATTATTTTCGGAAAATATTCCACCGCCGGTTGGAAAGCATGTAATCGTCCCATCAAGCAGATTTCCACGACTTGGAAAACCAGTGACTCGACTAGAGAAGAAATCGACGAGGAAAAAGAAAAAACAGAAGAAAAAATCCCAGTTTGAATCCGGAGGACCCCAGTCGTATCTTTATCTATCGAATCGTTATGTGGTGGCTGGACGAAAAGTGAAGAAGCATGGAGATGACGACGAGGCAAAGAAGGAGACGGTAGGTGGCTTCATCGTTCTTCTACTATTCATCTATTACTATGTGTACATTAAAATACTTTCTCGCACACTCGAAAGATTATTAGGTTCTTTAATATCAACGTTTAAAAAGCCAACTAGAACAGTTTGGAAAACTTTTGGAAAAGAGAAAGCGAAAAAAGAATGAATTAGTGTGCCAAGTGTTCAACCTTGCGTTCTTTTTTCTTCGTCGATGCTTGGGTTTCACTCAACCAGTCGAAGACTGCTCAGTAACAGCACTCTGAAACGACGTTAGGCTGCCAGAACCAGGGTGTTTCGATGTCAATGAGTTTATTTTTTCATTTGATTATTGCAACGGAAAGAAAACGACAAATTTCGAAGTGGAAAGCATCCGTTGTCGGTCGATGCGTTAGGAACGCATACCGACCCCATTAAGCATTGTAGAGATGACTGAAGGCATATTTCATGTAAGGTGACTTGTGGGGGTCTGTCTTCCTATGCATCACCTCAGTGTTTTTCTCGTTTTCAAGACGAGCGTAGTAGTAATTTGGCGAACCCGGAGCGACGAACTTGGTTAGTTAAGGGCGCGGGATTGAGCTAAAGATCAGGTTCATAAAAGAGGTTTCTGATAACCATTGCGACCCACGCAGCGTTAATTGATTGAAAATTGATGGTCAAAAAATATCAGTAGAGCATGAAAGTGAAAGCGACAAAATTGCATGGTTAAAAAACTTATGTAAAAGACGTCATCGATTTTTAAAGTTCCACCTCTTTTGTTTCGTCGACAACTGAATTCAAGAGCTTCGCGATCTTTAAAGGGATAATATGAAAAATTGACTTGGAAACGAGTAAAATTGAGCAGCATCGAGAAGAACACAGAATGTTGAAGAAGACCACAGTTTTTCATAAAAATGGCGCAAAACTATCGTTTATACTGCGTCAATTACTGCCAGCACCACCTTTCAATGGCCTTTGCCCAATCATTTAGCATTGCATTTAGATTTTTCAAGCACGAGAAAATATCCAGAAATCCAAGCGGGAGATCAAGAAGGAGAGAAAAAAGACGAGTGATAGTGTTTCCACAGCCTCAACTTCGTCATCTTCGGCGGAGCAATTCCAGCAAGCAAGCGAGACTTCAACGTCGATCAACCCAGTATTTGAAGTGTTGAATATCAGAAAAATTGGAAAGCGTTACCCAAGACAAGAGACAAAGACAGCAGTGACGAAACGTGAAAGGAAAGAACAGAGAACCAGTTCGGCGCGGAAACCTGTGTCCTGTCTCGATCTGTCGCTTAACCGTTACGCAATTGCCGGTAGAAGAGTGAAGAAAACTGTAGAGGTAATAATGAAATTATTATGCATGGATAGAAGTTTGTGCGCCTTTATGTTTTGTAACTTGAATGCAACACATAAATAAATTTTTTTCACATTTAGTCTTCATCATCACTTATTTCCTCAAAGACCAGTAATACTGGCAAAGCCAAAACGTCGAAGAAAGGGAAAACTATTGATGCAGTGAACACAGCTAAGAAAGCGAAGCGGTCAACTAGCAAAGAACTCAAAGACCACGAAGTTCATACAGCTCGTGCTGCTTCGACGAAATCTGCAATCAGTCCTGTGATAGGTCGTTCAATTCCCAGCCTTATCTCCAGTAGACGATCAACTGGACTCGATGATCGCACATCAACCAAAATGGTGACGCCAATGTCTGTTCCTCATACCAAGTCTAGTAATAGCCGAAAGTCCTGCTTAAAATTGATAAAGTCACGACGGCCGCTCCATTGTGAGCGCTGTGTTAAGTGAGTTCTCCTATCACTGTTACTAAACGTTGTTTGAGTTTTCACCGTGTCTGCTTCAGATGCGGAGTTTCTTTGTCAGCGACGTCCACGTCTAGCAACACGAGCACTAAGAAAGCCACAAATTCGACAACATGTACACACTGTGAGTCTTATGATAATAGTAACATCGATGAAGTTCAATGAAATAAAAAATTTCAACAAGCTGAGAGTGCAATTACTGATTGGAATAGCCCATTTCTTAATGAAAATATAACAAGATTAGAAAGACATATTCCCTCACCATTCGAATAGAAAGAAACAAAGAAAGAACAGCAAAATCCGAGGTAATTCTAATGATTTTTGCATTGCGTATAGCGATAGATGATCTCCACTCTCAAGCTGGTGTTCGATAGCTCAACGGATCAATCAAGACCTTCGTCGTGAGTGCGCATTGGTAGCAGGCGCTGTTCAATAATACGCGCATAGTCGCCTGGCTCGTCCCCAACCCAGACCAACCAAGCTTCTCATCTCTGTGGATTGGAAAATTGATTGCACACACGCCTGAAATCACTTGGATGCTTTGCATCTACAAAGGCCGACGAATGGCTATGGTGATGACCTGGAAACGCTCTAGTGCGGTCCTCCCAAGATTCCTGAAAGAATTTTCTCGAGTGGTCTTCATAGTCATTCATGACGATGACCAAATCTTCAAGCAGAAGCCAGATCCACACACATATCCGAAAAACATCATGGATGAGGGATGCGAGAAAACAAATAGAAAAGAAGAAGTGCTGGAGTCTGCACCAGTGGAGATAACGGGTTATGGAGGTCATGAAAAAACCATTATTATGGAGCTTCTAATAGCTGAAAAGGAACAAAATACTGATTTTCATAACTGTTCAAGTTATGATTTCACGAATTCTGCTGGAGCGACCGTATCACCGTTGTGTCTCGTACTGTCACCAAACCTCATCTGACCCTAAATAAATCCTTTATAAGCAAAAAACATCAAATCCATTCATTTTCGCATTTATCTAAGTTCTTCAGTGAGTGGTCGCACTTCTATGTTAACAACTCCATCCATCGATAAAAGACTGTTAACGCCACCTTGTGGAAGTGGTGAGTGTTCCGGAAATCCTTAATGATAAGAATTCGAAAAGTGATTTGAACTTTATCAAATTAGGAAGGACTATAACGTGTGTTTCAGTATGACGTAGCGTGCAGTTCTTATTCTTACCCTAGTGGAGTTGAAAAGTTGTAAAAAGACCTCGGCATAGTTTTCACTCATCGTGCATAATATTTTCTTTTGCTTTACGTAGTCACGAACTTTTTGACTCAAGTATTGTTTTTCTTCAAGCTGTACGTTTTCCGGTAGCTGATTCATTTATCGCCCGATATGTTCCAATCACAATACCTTCTTCCAATTCCGTAAGATGAAACGGAGGGCGATTGAAGTAACAGTCAAACATTACTGTAACATAATTATCAATAAAATTAGTGGCGTATTTTCATGGAAGAGATAAGCAATGAGACGGTTGGTCATGAGCGTGTTACACTTTCATTTTTTGTGTAAATCAAAAAACGTCGGTTGTTTTCCACATATAAAACGATCAAACTCAACATGGCAACTTAAAACACCAACATTTTATCAACTACGATTTGTTTAGAGTTTCCACACAGCTTAAAGCCCGTCGTAGAAC
Source organism: Angiostrongylus costaricensis (assembly GCA_900624975.1). NCBI lineage: Eukaryota > Metazoa > Nematoda > Chromadorea > Rhabditida > Metastrongylidae > Angiostrongylus > Angiostrongylus costaricensis. The sequence continues at coordinate 59,335 of UYYA01000381.1, forward strand.
TCCTAATGCGGCTTATACCAAGATACATTACAAAGCCGTTAGGCATCAGTGCGACGTACAAAACAAACCTTGAAACAACGATTTACTAACGGGTAGCCTTGATGAGAAAGGAAATGTCGTTTTACTAGAAGTGGAGCCAATACTAGAAAACCGTCACGGGGACGATTACAGTATAGCTTGTATTTGTGTTAATAATGCAAGAATAGCTTCCGTCAGCATTTTTAGTACTGACAAGTAATGTGAATGTGACCGAATCACCGTAATCATAAGCGCTTCCTTAAACTTTCTTGAAAGCCCACAAAAAGGTTGAACTTAATTTTTTCATTATAATTGTTGAGCAGCGGCTTATGCTACTCGTTGACTGCATATTCTTCGAAGAAATCCAAAAAGTTGCCTTTCCAGGGTTGAGTTTTTACAAACGACCTAAATCGTCACGTAAAATGAAGAAAAGAAAGAGAAAAGAAGTAAAAAAGAAAAAGAAGAAAGAAGAAGTGGGAACTGTTTTTGCGTGCTGTTAATCAGTTCAATCGGCTTACATAGTGAACTTTGATATGGAACGTAGTGAAAAATATAGAAGCTGAGAGGGCCATTTCGTTTCCAGAATGGAGGGAAAGGAGTTGAGCTTACCTTCCTTGACTACAAAAAAGCTCACTAAGCTACATATTACCTGCTCAACACTTAAAAACTTGTGCGCTTTCAGTCAATAAATGTTGAATTTCCGGACACCAACATTCCCATCTACACACTTCCGACGGATTCGAGTTATCTTCAAACTGTAGGTGGAAAGTTCAGGTGGGCAAGAAATATATCGTATTTATATAACCATAATGTTGCTGAGATATTTGCAAAACTCCGGACCGCTGGTGTATGCGGTGGAGACCGAACACGTTATTGCCATCTCCGTGGGCTGACGCGTTCACCACCACACCATGCCAGTCCTTCGTTTCACCCGTCTCTCAGCCGTGTTATTGACCTATAGGCGCTATCAGAAATCACCCGTCAACGGGATTGATCTATGTAGCATAACGTATTTATAGTTTACTAATTATCACAAGCTGTTTCAGCTTTGGGCACGTGGACCTAAATTTCGATGCGAAATTCCAAACTAGGGATGTTCACGCCAAGATTGAGCACACGTTGCTTGTTAGCGCTTACTTCATCGATAAAAAGCTGTCTAAATTGGTCTTGAATAGAAAACCTTGCAGGTATCAACAATGGTTTCATAGATAGATTTCTTCTAAAACTAATTCAAAAACCATTAAACCACTCTTGTTTCAAATAGGATAACTCCACTAACAATTATTACGTCATTAATTCGAAGGCCTTCCACCTGTCCCAGCTGTGTTCTCATCAGTTTTTTTCCGCAACTTCGAGGAGAGATATTCACTAACGCCAGCAGGCGCTAATAAGCTCCATTTTTTCCCACAGCACGTCACATAACAAAATGGACGACGTGGAGGACCACATTTTCAATGCGATACTTTTTAAAGAAATATTTTGTGAGGAATTAATAATGGAAAGCTCGTTTGAAATCGCAGTGGCATAAGCTTACCTGGCCTTCCCGATGGAATTACGGAACTCCTTCCTCGTTTGAAAGTCTACTTTTCTGCACGTCATCAAAACCTATCCCTAATGAAAAAACGTCCATCATTTAGGGAATCCTTAGAAATGACGTACATTATTTCGAGTGCTTTATCATTCCCGATCAACTATTTCGAAATATTAATCGAAATCCTCAATTTCACAAAGCAGAACTGGGTACTGATTTTCTGCTTAGAGGCGTAGTGACACTTGAAAGGTTCGAGAAAAGGGTGACGGTAATAACAGAAACCAATCGCATCCACTGTTTGTTATAAATGTTTGCGAAAACCTTCATATGCGATATCTGGATGAGTTGCCATTACGAATCGTCAGGCTCACAACACAATTTACATTACATCAGAGTTTTGTTGAATGGAGAATTCTTTCGCTTCTCTGTGGTTCTAAGATACTCCAACAACGATATTTCGGGACAAAACATCATAACTAGCCATTGTTTTGGTGGTTCGGATGGATATTGGGGATATTACATTAGCAGGCTAGCGAATTGTGAGTTTTATTAGCGAGCTGTCTGTGAATGACGTAGGTTCGCCCGAAGAGTTGATTTTCCGTGAGGAAACACTGACCCTTAACATAGTATAAGTAGACCAGGGGAAGATGACATCACAGTCCACAACCGATGAACAGTTTCTCGCTAGTGTAGGTTCCACAAATGTGTGGTAAGAGTGTCATATACAACAATCTAAATTACTGGAGAACTGGCTAACTTATCAAATAGAGACCATCGTACTTAAGAAAATAAGAGTTGCTTTCTATTCTCCGATTCTTGACCCTATTGTTCTTTCGAGAAAAATTTTCTCCAAAAGAAAACCCAACAATTCAGGTTGTAGTCATCGAATGGCGTCATAATTCAATCGAAAGTCTTCTTCTGATGCAACATTGTTATCGAAGTCGAGTAAAAAATTTTCGAACGTTTTTCTTGAGTATTTTTCTCATCATCTAGAATATGAAAAATGAGAAATGAATCTACTTAACAATAGGCAGAGTGGTACATGGTAATAGTAGATAAGAACAAAAAAAACTTAACGTTCCTGGTTGTAAACTTTAACCTTCATCATAGATATAATAACGACACCTGTATCACCTGTAGTCCCGTGGATCGCCGAGTGACTCGAGCGGGCGCCAGTAAATCTTCCATTTTTATCTGTCGCGTGCAAGAGTAGCCCAGTGGGTTCTGCTTGCTCTAGGGACTCGTCGAGCATCATATCTTTTTTAAGGCTCTTTGTGAAGAACTCTGACCATCGAGTCGGAGGTCTCCCTGCAGTGCGTTTAACATCCCGAAGAATCCAATCACTAACGGCTCCTGCCCATTAGTTGTCATTCACACGCATTACGTGCCCGGCACACCTTATCTTCGACTGTTTAGCGGGCAGAACAGCATCTTCGATTTTTGATCGTTGATGCAGGTCGGAGCTTCGGACCTCATCTCTTACTTGTGTGGAACAGAATACTCCTAGCATCGTCCTTTCGACTGCGTGTTCGATAACGCTGAGTGACCTTTCATTCTGCGTACGAAGCGACCAGGTTTCTGACGCATGCGTTAGGGCAGGAAGTACCGTTGAGTCGAAAAGGTGGGCACGAAGTCGGCTGTTCTTTGTTCATTTCACTACATCCTCGATGCTCTTGAGAGCTCTCTAAGCCGCTCGTTTTCTTTAGATAGATATGACTACAGCATTCGGAGATATTCGTTCCGTTGGGCGTGAATGGGTCATGCGAAACCAATCCGTTCTTCATGAACATCGTTTTTGTGAGAGTTAGCCGAAGACCAATCTTTCCACAGGCTTTATCAAAGTCGTCAAGCATACATTCCGTTTGCCTAATGGTTGGTGTTATAAGGACGATGTCATCAGCAAAGCGAAGATGATGTAACTGCCGACCGTCGATTTTCACTCTCATATTATCCTCTTCCAGCGTTCGCATGACGTTCTGGAGGGTGGCGGTAAGTAATTTTGGCGAGATGGTATCGCCTTACCTTACTCCTCTTTTTACGTCAATGTTAATACCTTCGTATTTTTGTTGAGCAAACGCGAGGTGTTACTATTCTTTGTTCACGATTAAGCTGACGTTTCGGCGGATTTCGCC